>CAUYQG010150870.1:0-38488 GCA_963574415.1 Tarsius wallacei | reverse complement strand
AGGATGTGGAGAAAAGGGAATGTCTATATAGCATTGTGTGAAATGTAAATTAGTACAACCTCCACGAAAAAAATATAGAGATTTCTTAAGGAACTAAAAACAGAACTACCATTTGATTCAGCAATCTCACTATTGGATATCGACCCAGAGGAAAAGAACGGCTGTATCAAAAAGATAATTGCTCTCATGTGTTTATTGCAGCACTGTTCCAAATAGCAAAGATATGGAGTCAAGCTAAGTATCCATAAATGGAGAACTGGATAAAGAAAATGTTTTATAAACACACACACACACACACACACACACACACACACATACTCACACTCACACACACACCATGGAATACTTCTTAGCCAAAAAAAAAAAAAAAAAAGAAATTATGACTTTTGCAGCAACATGGATGAAGTTGGAGATAATCTTCTTAAGTGAAATAACTCAGGAACAGAAGTTAAATACTACAAGTTCTCACGAGAAGGGATCCCCCAAAACTGAAATTATCTTTTGAAGGGCAGGCTTCTTGTAGCCCAGGCTTCCCCCACTAGGTAAGTGTTCTAGAAACACACTGGCATCAGCGTACCAGCTAGCGCTGTTGTGAGAGGCCTTGTTCAACTTCAGTGAATTTCTTTTTGGAGATTCATTCAGTGTGTTTGCTGGTTTCATGATGGGTGATTTATGAACCTACCTACTCACACCATGCTGAGTGTTCAGCAGTTTTTGACCAAAAATGGCATGACATCCATGCCCATCCTCCCTATTTACCCAATCTTGCTCTGATCAACTTTTTTTTTTGTTTCCCTGGATGAAAAAATGTCCTCAAAGGGAAATGTTTTACCGATGTGGAAGAAGTGAAGCAAAAAATGGCAGAAGCACTAAAAGGCATCAAAATTGATGAGTTCCAAACTGTTTTGAGCAGTGGAAAAAGCATCTCAACAGGTGTATTGCATCAAACAGAGAGTACTTTGAAGGTGACTGAAGTTTAAACATGAAAGAATAAATACACATTTTTAAAAATAAATAAATTCTGGGTTTTCTTGGGTCCCTTTGTATAAGTAAGATCTAAATAATGGGTACATGTGGACAAAGAGTGTGGAATGATAGATATTGGAGACTAGGAAGACTGGGGAGGCTTAAAGGATGGAAAATTACTAACGAGTACAGTGTGTATCACTCAGGGGGGATGTATATGCTAAGAGTCAGATGTCACCACTACCCAATATATCTGTACCATATAACAAATCTACATTGGTGCCCCTTAAATTTGTACAATTTTAAACAAGATAAAATAAATTCTATGACTTTGTAAAGGTTGTTGCAAGATCTATTTGCGTCATAATTTCAACCATTCTATTCATCTGCTGTAGATGAAAGATCTCTGTAATCTGTAGTGGGTAAGATGGAAAAAAATGATAATTAGCATATGAAAATTGCTGAAAGTCAAAAGCTGCTTATGTGACAGAAGCCTTCCTAGTAGAAATTCCCCTGAAACTGAGGAAGGCGGTCTGATGATGGCTTCTATTTCCCTTCTGCATTGGCAGGCACTGGTAGGTAAACTAGGAATCAATGGAATAGATTCTACTCTTCAACCCCGTACTGACCGGAGCCAAATAAGATTTACAGGATTAAGGCTACTCTCTCCAAAGGTGAGTGAGTTCACCAATAAAACGTGTAGTGCCCAGTGTGGAATAAAAATTTTATTAAAAATGAAGTTTTTCAGAGTAAGAGGAAATAGCGACATCAAACCTCACCTCACCATGGCCAGGTTAGAGAGCTGTAAATACTTGGAATGCTTTCTTCTCCTGGTTTTAACAAGAAAAATGTAATAAGTGTTCAAATTTCAATTACAAGATTGTCAGAGCAACATTAGTACACAGTGCGCTCTGAGACACGAATTGTTCAGAAATCACCTATGTGTGAAATCAGAATTAGGCAAAATGCTAGAATCAGGAGGAAATCTGGCAAAGACTCATTTGCAGCTAATGATGTGTCAATAAAAATATTATCATTTTTAACAGACTTTTCTCTTAAGTCTAAAAGACATTGAGAATATGCCCATGTCCATTAAGAATGGACTGTAATTACTCTTTGCTTATTGATTTTTAGCATTTACTAACATTCAAGCAATCAATTATTCAGCATATATGCAGAAGGCATCTGAGTCAGTGACTTTACCTTCTAATTCATTTAATCAGAAGTTAGAGCTGGGAGTCCAACTGCATTATTTTAGAGACCATCTAGACATCTAGAAAAGTGAAATATATTAACTGTCAAAAAGGTAGTGGGGGGAATTCTTACATTGGGTGAGAGTCAGATGACCCTTACACGTAAAGATTCCCTTGTTCTACGACTGGTCCAAAATCACACAGCTAGTCAGAGAAAGAATCCATGTCTCCCAATCACGTTAGGTGTAGTGCTGATGTACAGATCGCGGGTTCCACAGAAGGAGGAAAAATCATACACGACAACACATGATGTACATTGCTAACACTACTTTAAAATCGCTCCTTTAGTGAGTAGTTTTTTATGACCCAGGGTAGACAAAATATGTAATAAAATGGACATTTTTTAGATTAAAAAATGTAGTTTATTTGAAAGTAAATTAGAGACAGAAAGAGAAGGGAGAGAGAAGATTCACCTCCCCAAGGTGGGGGGAGGGGGCCAAAGCCAGGAAGCATGGCCACAGCCATAGCTCAAAGAGCACATGGCCACACCAGAGTCTGGCAAGGCAATGGCCGAATGTACATTTTAGTAACATCTTGTACTAGAACTGTTCTTTTACGTGTTTCCTGTCCACAATCAAACTTCTGACAAAACCTAAATGATGCTTTCTTTTGTTTTTGACCTCTTTATTGCATTTGGCACTGTTTCACCTCTTTTATTCTTGAAACTTTCTTTTTTTGACCTCTGGAAAGTTCTGTTTCCAGAACTTTCTGTCGCCGCTAATATTTCACAGTTTCTATGTTCTTTTCATGTTTTCATCTTCCATTCTTTTCTAAAATGGGGGCATGTCCCCAAACTCTGCTCTGCACTCGTTAGTGTACATGCACCTCATTACATCTAAGTCAATACAGCCTTTGACCAGAGGTTCTACTTTGAATTCCTAGTTGGTGATCACATATTTCAAGACAGAGTTTGTTTCTACCACCTATCCCCACCACATCTCAAATAACTCATTGTATTTCCCATCAAAACAGCAACTCCTTACAATTGTGCTCTCTCTGTAAATCACAGAATTATCTATTTAATCAAATGGCTTTATCATCATCATCATCATCATCATCATCATCATTATATTATTATTATTTAGCAGGCAGAAGATGAGTAGTAGTCAATGATATTGGTCCTAGTTAAAAAAACGAACAAGCTAAGTGGTGGTCCTTTCAGCAGCTTGGAGAAGGGAAGGACAATTTGGATCATTAACATACACCAGAATTTCTCAGAAGCTTAGGGTAAGGATAGAGCAGAGGAAGCCAAGTGAGCAAAGACAACGGGATGAGGAGGGATACAAAAATTCAGCGAACACAGGAAATGCTGTGTCATTAGCGCATAAAAGAAATATGGCTGGGTGACAAGAAGCAAGGCTACAAGGGGATTGTTCCTCCCTTCAGAATTACAAATTCACTTTAATCTCATTTTTCTTGGGATTTCCCTCCGTTCTCACTGTCAGAACATCACGTCTGTTTCCATCACTGGTCTTTTCCACTAACCTTTCATAAATGCTCCCTTTGAGAGCTCCCTTTCTATTCATATATATAACAATATGCAAATTTTACACCACCCAGTTTGGTCTCAATCATTCTCAGTTGACTCAGGCCCCTACCCTTACCCCACATTCTATCCACGTGAGCATGCATCCTCACTATAACAGGAACACGCTATGTTATTTCCATTTTTTTTCCTGCACTCAATGCTTTTCTTTCCTTATCTGAATTGTCTTCTTTTTTTTCTGCCAAATTAAGACCCGCTTCTCGTTATAGGACTGGCTTAAGCCCCACATCTTTACAATGTTTTTTCGATGACTTGTAGATATCTTATCCATGTTGATACGAGCAAAGTGGGGAAATCCATCTTACTCATGGTCTAGACTCACCTCTCTAGGAAAATGTCTAAATGTAAGTTGCACATTTAGGCAGGCAAATTAGACAGGCAAGTTAGCTGTTAGCAAGGCAACAGTTGAACATTTTCTCTTCTCCCTGGCCAAGTCTTATAATTGCACATGCTGACCAAATTCCGAGAAAGGCACAGGCTGTTCTGAATACGGAAAAGCTATTGCACAGGTAACACAAGCCAGAGGGAGGCTGAAATACTCTTTTTCTTGATATAACATTTTCCTCTGAAACTGTATTTTTGGATTGACTCATTAATTTGATTAATTAATGAAATAAACAATGACTGTTTTGGTACCTACTGTGAGCCAGGTGCAGCAAAAGCAGTCTACAGATGTAAGCCTCAACAAGTTTACAGAACAGTGGATGAAAACACACACAAAAAAAGATGAACGTTTTATAACATAAGAGATTAGGCGCTATGGTAAAAGTGTACAGAACACCAGCTGAAAAGGGAGGGCTTGGTCAGAGAAAGCCTTCCAAAGACACACGGCCTAAGCAAACAATAAGAAATTAATCAAAAGGCTACTGCACACCTAGCGTGTGCTCAGTACTTTTCTGGACACTGTGGAAGCTTTATTTCAGAATAGGCATGGAAAAGTATGAGGGGGATCCAAGACAACCCAGAATTTACTTATAAAGAACCGTGTATTTATTCTTACATATTTAAACTTCAGTCACCTTCAAAGCACTCTCCGTTTGATACACTACACCTATTGAGATGCTTTCCACTGCTCAAAAAACAGTTTCTGAACTCATCAATTTTGATGCCTTTTAGTGCTTCTGCTGTTTTTTGTTTCACCTCTTCTACATTGGCAAAACATTTCTTTTTGAGGACTTTTTTCATCCGGGGAAACAAAAACAAGTTGCTTGGGGTGAGATCAGGTAAATAGGAGGGTAAGGTATGGGAGTCATGCTGGTTTTGGCCCAAAACTGCTGCACACTCGGCCTAATGTGAGCAAGTTGTGGAAATCACCCATCATGAAATGGGCAAATGCACGGCAAGAATTTTCCAAAGAAAAATCACTGAAGCTGAACGCAACCTCTCACAACGATGCTAGCTGGTACTCTGATGCCCATGGGTTTCTAGAACACTCACCTCATGAGGAAAACCTGTACTACGGTTGGGGGGAGGGGCTGCCCTCCAAAAGATAATTCCGGTTTACAAACACCAACAAAGAACCTCAAACAAAAGTACTTCAGAGTTCCATGCTAAATTTATATTGCATTGGGTTAGAAACAATACTATTGAAAATGGTTTTAAAAAAATGTTTGTAAACTGCGGCCAATTAAAAAAAAGCCAATTATGACAGAGAGCTGTGCTGCTTGAGGCAGGAGTTATACCAAGAAAAAGATAAAAATGCATAAAATGGATAACTAATGCTAAAGAAAAAACAATCAAGTGTTTTATTTATTTTTTTTGTAGTAAAGAAAGTGAAAATCCCCACTGCAATGGGCCCTGAATAAATAGTCTGCTCATTCATTTATTCAACAAAAACAACAATAAAAGAAATTATGGAGTGCCTACTGGATTCGGAATATTATATGAAATGAAAGAGAGGCAAGGTGAAAACACAAGGTAGTGTGATGATCAGATAACTTGGTAGAAACAATGTGATAAGTACCGTGATAGAAATATGGGCCAAGTCTTCTGGGAGCACAGAAGGGATGACGATTAATTCTTCAGGTGGCGGGTGGGATATCACAGAGAAGGTAATTGGGGACATTGAATGATACTAACAGAGAGAGAAAAGATAAAAACCAAAGCTGTTCAGGGAAGAGAGAGCGACAGATAGACTAAGAACAAACCAGGATGAAAGAACATTTGCAAACATTAGAGTACATGGAACGTCTGCAGAATGGCAAGGTAGCCTTGTGCCGTCATTGCCTTGTGATGTACAGGGCTTAGTAAAATGCCTTAGACTCTTTTGGAACCAATGTACCAACTAATTAAATGTCAGCGCGTGTGCTGGTGGGGGACGCAGGACCAGGGTAGGCTGATCTTACACTGGTAGCTACTCAGTCACATAGATCAAGCGTCAAGGCCAATTTTAGTGTTCAGAAAAGAATATTGAGCTAGGAGTCAGAAAACACAGTCCTTTTTTTCCCCTAGAGTGTCCAACCATCCCAGTTTGCTTGCAGTGTGGACTGTTTCAAAACTGACATGGGCAGCTGGTCATTCTAAGTCTACCATTAACTTTGTTGTGAACTTGAGTCAGTCACTTGACATTTCTGCGCTTTACTTTGTTGTTGTTGATTTGTTTTAACCATAATCAAGGTAATTGAAAGGAATTTTCTGTAAAAATTCTTTAAGTCTATTTACAAAACTGGCTTCAAATATCCCCGTGTTCACATCCAGTCCCCTTTGCGATGTGACTTTACAGTTTCTCCCTCTTATCACTCACACTCTTTGAATCTGGACTGGCTCCATGACTTGCTTGGACCAACAAATTGCAGCAAAACGATGCTGAGCCTGTCCTGAGGTGAGGCTTCAAGAAATCTTGCAAGATTTCCACGCCTTCCCTTGGAGACCTGCCCACCACCAGGTGAACAAGCCTGGCTAACCTGCTAGAAAATGACAGAAAATGTGGACCACTGGGCACAGCGGGCCCAGTTGTGCTGGGCAGATGCAATAGTTGTGACAGTTATGAGGAGGGACGTGAAAGAAACCAGCCAAGATCAGCCAAAATGCCGACTCAACCTGCAGTCGCTTGCTTTTTCTCCTGGGCTACTCATTTGACTGCAGACACATGCTGCCCATGAGAACAACTACTCTGCTGATCCAAAGAGATTCTGGCATTAACATTTGAGGCCACCGAGTTCTGTGGTGGTTTGCTAACCTAGCAACAAATAGGTCTAAAAGAGGGTTTCTAAATTCCAAGGAAAAGGTGGGCCAAGGTACACTAATCAGATCTGAACTGAAAAATATTCCAGCAAAGAGAATTGCAGGGACAAGGGTTGAGACTAATATTTCTTGATAGGGTAAATCTAGAATACAAATAGACAAATTTAACACAACACAGAAACTTGTTCGTAATACGGAAATCCCAGTCAGAAGAGGACTCCCTTATTATTGGAGATATCGTTTTCTTGGAATCTTAATATTATTCATATTTTGTGATGTTCTACAAATCAGGGGTAACAAGAGATACTTAAACCATTATAATGTAAGTAATCACAACTCCTGATATTAGCTTTGAATATAACAAAAGATGAATAGTATTGCATTCTGATGACACCTAATTTCTTTGCTTATAAGTAGCTGTAATTCATGTTGAAATGTCCCTGAGTAATTGAACACAAACTTTAAAGCCCTGCAGTAGTCTCTCTGCACTTAAATAAACACTAATGCAAACGGTGACCAGAAAGAACATATGCAATCTATTTATAGACGATGATTTTTAGCTCTCTAAGCTAATCTATTAGAGTACTCGTCTTCTTATAGAATCTTGGTAATTCTGACAATGGGACTAATGAAAGATTCATATCCCCAATTAAATTTCTTTTATGGTATTTATTCTGTCTTTCAATATCCACTCATAATTTCAATTGACCTGCTTTGAAGGAAACTACATGGGAATAACAGAGGGTATAATTTTGCTTCCAATACAGAATGTGCATCCTGCCTCATTCTCTAAAAAATGAATAACATCTTTCCGACAATACATGCATCTCTCAGTCCCTAAAAATTTAAGTAACACAACCTTTATTATTTCTAGAGAACCTTTTATCTCAAGTTTTCAAAATGATTCCCAAGTGAATGTTAAATCCAGACATCATCTTTCATTCCCTATACTCTGTTCTTCCTTTTGATCTCAGTAGAGTCAAAATTTGATTTATCTCATCACATTATTCATTTGCCTGTCATTCAAGCTTTTTACGATTTCTTCACCTTTCAATCAATTGCCAGGAACACAGGAATAACTTCTTTTATTCTGGGCAGGTTTTCTTTTCTTTTTCCATTTTCACTAACATTCCTTCACATAGGCATAATGACACTCTGTATCCAGAAGGTCTATTCTTTTTTTTTTTTTTTTTAACTCTAACCTCTTTTCTTCTCATGGAAAATAAAACTGATTCTCATTATACAGGGAGATGTGACATTCTGGGAGAGACACTTGGCTAAAAATTAGGAGAGGCAGGTTCATGAATTTGAGCAAATCATTTTACCACTCTCGTCCTCGGTTTTATTATCTGTAAAATGAAGAAGTTGGACTGAATAATGTCTTGGATGCCTTCCATCTTGAATAACATCTGCTCCCTCAATATTAGGCACTGAGAGGACTGTGATGTATTAGGATTAGAAAGGTATTTTTGACGCCAGAGTAGCTTAGGAGAAAGGGAATTTCTATAGCATCTCAATGGTTAATGAAAAAGATTTCACCAAGTTGTTTTTCAGTTAAAAATGTCTTGACCCCCATTTCCTTGAAGGAGAGCATAGTTTTGAAAAACAAACGAGGAGCGGAGCAAAGTCTGGAAGTAAGCTGGGTTTTTCTGCTAAGGGGGCGACTTGGAAATCTTGTTCCTTCCAGCCATTTACATTTACATTTACCCTAGACCAGGTTGCGGCTTCAAGAAGCTTTTTCCATCCACTGTGCAGTTTCTGATTTGCCTTTTAAAGGCATGGAACATAAATTCATTTTCTCCTTTCTCTTCCCATGTGTTTGGCACGTGAGTGGGAAGTATTGGTCTGCAAGACCAATAAAAGTGTTAGAGTCAGCTAGTATGCTCATAGAGAATTGCATTATGGGTAGATTAGTCTCATGTGATAGAATATGTAGATTCTATCACACGATTTTCTAGATTTTACTATAAGTGAACCTGGCATCTGGATCCTAGTCAATTGGCTGAGACTGTTCAAGAATGATGTGGTGGTCATGATGTGTATGTTTTGGTTACCAGTAAGGTCCAGGAAAGCGATCAAAGCGGACTGTCATTTCAAATCTGTGCGGCCAGAAGAATGGGGACAGCAGTGACAGATCTTCCAGGTGGGAGGCAGACAAACTTGCAGAGATGGCTCAAGAAAGATGTTTACTCACTAGCCAAGGGCAAGAACTCCATGGAGAAGGGCCATCCAGAATGGACGTGTGTACCAGTGAATCTGTGAGTAATGGGTCTTTAACATGACCCGTGTGCTGTATTAAACCTACAGAAAGCACAGTCTCTTTTTATTCTTGCAAAAACTATGAACTAGGGACCATTATCCTCTCCTTATAAATGTGGGAAAGATTAAATAACATGCCTGGGTACATACTTGAAACTAATAGTCTTGCAACAGGAAAGGGTGAACGAAATACAAAGATGAGGCTTTGTTAAAAAAAAAAATTAGGAATTCCAATTTGATGACAGTAAAACTTTAAGCCAAACCAAGCACGTGACTTTTCTTTCTTTCTTTTGTTTTTCTTTTTTGAGACAGGGTCTCACTTGGTCACCCAGGTTGAAATGCAGTGGTGTGATCACAGCTCACTGCAGCCTCAGACTCCCAGGCTTAAACAATCTCCCTACCTCAGCCTCCCAAGTAGCTGGGGCTACAAATGTAAGCCACCATGCTCAGCTAAGTTTTACATTTGTTGTAGAGATAAGGGCTGGCTATGTAGCCCAGGCTGGTCTTGAACTCCTGGTCTCAAGTGATCCTTCTACCTCTCTAAGTATGGTGCTTTGTATAACTGCACAGGTGGCCTGCCTATGAAGTCAGCCCTGTCTATCAATAACCCCAGGCCTGTTGGCTGGTACTCTTGAACTCCATCACACATCCTGGTTCCTTTTTTGTTGAACAGGGAGTGGAATAGTTTTTATAAAAGCTTAGAATGGTTAATATAACTGGAGATAAAGATACTGACAACTGCTCTTTGCTACAAAATAATGGAGACATATTATCTGTTGACATGTTTAAGTAAATCTCCACAGGCACACATGGACATAACAACTGACTCAGGTAAGTATTTTCTGTAATTGCTTTCCTTCCCAGGCTTGAGAAACCATCAGAAATAAGCCCAGTGGTTTAAAACACAAAGGATTATGTGTAGAACTTGCCTAGCCTAAATATGAGACTAAATTATTTCCTGGAGGAATATGCACTGAAAAATATGATCCCGTTTGTCAAACTTTACTTCAAACAATATCTCGCCCTAGAATGTTGAAATAGAGCTGGGCAACTTGACGAGACCACATCTCTACAATAACATTAAAAATATAAAAATAAATTAAAAATAGCCAGGCGTGGTAGTGTGCATCTGTAGTTCCGGCTACTCAGAAGGCTGAGGCGGAAGGATCGCTGGAGCCCAGTAGGTTGACGCTGGGGTGGCCATGAGCGTGCATGCCACTGCACTCCAGTCTGGGCAAAGGAGTGAGACTTCAACTCAAAAAAAAAAAAAGAAATAGAGCTTTTCTCTTAAGATCAGTTTTTAAAAGGAGAAACAAGTTTGTAATTAACTATACAGAATTAACCCATGCACATTGAGCATGTATTTACATATGTGGCGTGGCCATCAGTTGTGATGTAGACCATGTTGCCTGTGGTCACACAAGTCTAGACACCAGAATCTAAATGCGGGTGGGCACCAGATGCTTTCACATTGCGAGTGTGTAATATGCAAAGAACAATCGTAGCAAGACTTCTAGTTTCTTTCACTCAGAAACATATTCCGGGTGGTTGTCGGGGCCAGAGCCCAGGATTTTGTGGAATGAGAGCATCTCCATCCTGTAAGTGGAAATCTCGATTTATATTACAAACCCTCTTAGCTTATTAACTCTTTGCGGAATCTTCTCAGCTAATAAGCAGAGTGGAGACATCGTCTACGATATGGATGCTTTCCTAAAACATTTAGGGCCCTGGAATACAAGTGCTTTATATTTGCTTGTGTTAACTAATTTTAAAATATATTACCAAAAGAGGTTTTGTTTAATGATGGGTTTCAAATAAAGTCTTGACTGACACTAATGTTTTTATTTATGCAAGATGAGCAACAACTTCTCATAAAAAGATTTGTTGCCTCAAACTTGAAACTGAATGATGAGGAAGAGTTTTCTCCCCCTTCTTTTCTTTTGTCTTCTTTCCTCTTCCTCTTCTTCCTTCCTTCCTTCCCTCCCTCTCTCCCTGCTTCCCTTTCTCTGTCTCTCTTTGGGGCCGTTCATAGGGAAGTGAAGCGTAAAGGGTACCACTTAGAAGAGAGACCCTCAGAACCCAGAAAAACACATCACCCCTTCCAAAACACACACCAGGTCTTTACTCCAGTGATTAGGAGAATAACTCCCTTAATTAAACATTTGATACAATTAAACTTAAGTTTTAAAATGTTTAAAAATAGATCGACTTTTTGAGAATCAAGGATGGTGAGAAACGATCAGAGATTTGGGAATGCCACTTTAAGTTAAATGATTATGCAGCCCGTATGAGCCGGGCAGACAGATTGTATTAAAGGCTATGCTCAATAGAGTGTGAGCACTTATCCATTTGGGGTCGAGGGAAGAAACAAGACTCTCAAGATGCAGAGGAGGAGAAGGAGAAAGGTTCCCGCCAAAGGGCCCACTGGCGTTAGTCCAGAGACCACTGCTCTTAAGATTTCTGGATCAGCTGGATCCATAATGACTGTCCAGTTCAGCCTCCTGGAGACCTGACTCCGTTTTTATTTGCCTGAGAGATTCTGGCCTTTCTCATCGTCAGGTGCAGTCACACAATTAACCCCATTATTTGAGACAACCTAAATATGTCAGTTTCATGTAAACAAAAAGGCCTGACACGAGTTACGAGTAAACTGCGTAATTAGAGTTAATTGATACAGATCTGGAGAGTGAAACTGTCTCTGCTTTACCCGAAGGGAAATGCTAATCCTGAACAGCTGTCTGCTACACCTGCCTGCTCCAGAGACTTACCTGGGCACTCATAGAAATTCTAGACCACAAGGAGCCACCCACATCTGCCTGGCAGCAGTTTCCAGGGAAGGCGTCCGGGGGTCTGTATTCCTGACAAGATTCACGCATACTTCCTGTGACTGAGGCACCCTGGGACACACCGTGGAGCAATCATCATGAGACCATGATCGCTCCCCTGAACCCAAGTAAAGGTGTACTGACGTTAGAATTCGACAACTCTGTCTCGCTCTTTTACATCTGCCATCCTAAAGCCACCCATTAGGGAGAGACGTGCACTTAAAAACACGCATCTTTCAGAAGCAGTCAACAAACACAAGCTATCGTCTAGAGAGCACCTGAGAGAAGACAGCTGCCCACAGCTGGGCTAGATCTGTGAGGTCTGAACTAGGGAAAGAAGGCATTCTCATGGTCCTTTACATCCCCGCGGACTTTGGTAAACCCTGTGGTGCTGTCAAACACGTGTGACTGATCAGAGACTGGACTCACAGATGGCCATCAGGGGAGAAGGAGATTCTTGCATCACCGGGGACAAGGCTCATGGACACATAGAGGATGCATAAGAGACAGGAGGGTGGGACTTAGCTTTGTCCCGAAGAAGCCAGGGTGGTTAGGGACCCGAGGGACTCAGAAATAATGCCTTTTACAGCCTACATGTTAAAGAGCACATCCTGTTTCAAAGTCATTGTAAGCACGAGGGCCCCAACTAACTCCCAAGACAAAGCAAGTCGGAAATCACTGCATTAAAACCAGGTGCACAGGTGCAAGCATTTTGCCCCCACCCCAGCCCCTCCTCCCAGCACACACACGCACACAAAGACGACCGTCACATAAAATTTTCAGCATCGATCGCAGTATGGGGGAAGAACACAGTCCTATTCCACACACGATTTATACAGATGTAATAGCTTTAATGTGGTGTGCCACCCTCTAAATTTTTAAAACAATTTTATAATAGTGTTTAAAACCAGATAGGGACAGTTTGGAGAGCGAAACCATATCAAAGGGCTTCGTTAAAATGATTTACTTGTGGGCTTTAAACAGCATTAAGTGGTTTGTGAAAAGTGTTCTGATTTGTGCTTCATATGGGTGGTGCTTAAAAGTCTGGGCACCGGAAAGGTACACCCCAGGAGACACATTCGCCAGGAAAATGCAGCCCTTAAATACAGCTGGGTGTTTGCTTCCAAGCCTGCTTTTCTGAATATTAGCATTTAAACCACCCACAGCGGCTTTGCAGATGCTTCACTGGGTAAATGAAGTAAAGATAGGAAAACTTACACCTCGCTGCTGTTTCTTGTAAATTTAGTGACAGTCCTAAAAATCCAGTTGACCAGAGAATCAGAATTTAAACTAGCATGAAAGAAACTATCCTGAACTTCACAGCAACTTGGAAACTTGGAAGGACTTAGAGTCTATCTTACTGAGTGATATATCACAGAAACAAAGAACTGAGTATCACATATTCTCACTCATAAGTGGACCTTGAACAATTATCTTAATACTAGAAGAAAGGGACTGTCAGTAGGGGGAAATTGCAGGAGTGGGGGAGAGTGGGATTGGCAGTAGTGGGATTCTGCCGGGGGAAGGGGAGCAGACCTCATCAACAAGGGTTCTTGAATAATGAACATTTGTATACTTAACCCTGAATTGTACCCCACATCTTAAAAAAAAAAAAAAGAAAAGAAAAGAAAAGAAAGAAACTATCTTGAAAAGTCAACTCATCCTGGTTAATATTCTTAAATAAACAATGGGAACTGACTCTACTTTTGCTTACAATGCCATGCTATTTGTTTTGTTTTGTTTTGTTTTTTGTTTTGTTTTGAAAGTAAGAAAGCAGGATTTATTGAGAGGACAGAAAAGCTTCCACAGTGGTAGAGGGCCAGAGGGGGTTGTCCTCTGTGCTATTTTAATTTAACGGTATAATTATGAAAAGCTTCAAATCTTTGCGAGTAATCAATCATAATATTACTTCTTTTATTATAACATATTTTTTCAAAGGATTTAGAGTAGCAAATAATGCAGTTTCCTCCAGTCCTTGACAACTGAGGTTGAACCACTACCATCTACATGCACCTTTGGGAGGTGGAGTCATGGAGACATACAGGTAAGAACTGCAAAGGACTTGGGCACATGTGTCATTCCAACAATTCATTAAAAAGTGTTATTTTTATTTTATTTTATTTTTTAGTTTCAGCAGTTTGCAAAGCATCATTCCAGGCTCCAGAGTTACTGAATGAAAGGTAAACAAGGCTCTTGATTTTATTCTCGGGAGAGTGAGAGAGACAGACAAAAATTGAGTGAATGAAAAATAAACGAACAAGAACCTTGCTGAGTGTGATGAGTGATTAGAAGAACACGATGTGAGGGGTAACTGGGATGGGCTCGGGAGGCCTCTGAGCAGGTGACATTGGACCTGAGACCTGGATTTTCCAGAAGAAAACCATGCAACATTCCAGGCTATGGTGGTCATGCCGAAGTGGCAGGCAGTGCCCAGCCCTGAGGTGGAAATACATCTGGCACGGGCACAGAGCAAGGAGAGGTGTTCTGGGGCCAGGCCCTCACTGGGACGCCAGGAAGAGGAAGTGGTGGAAGGAACAACAGGGAGAAAGAGCAAGACAGCATCTCCTGTATTCCAACGGGGAGTTTTATTGTGATTCCAAATGGTGGGAAAGCCATTGGAGAGTTCCGGAGAGAAAACTGGCATGATTTAAGTTATGTTTTGAAGGAAAGTTCTGGTTGCTGCATAGAAGATGCTGTTTGGAGCAAGTCTGGAGAGAGAGAGGCCAGTTCGGATGCTGACAGGATGGATGAGAGGGTAGGATGCTGTAGGTTGCTGGGGAGATAAAATAACTTTGAGAAGGTAAGAAGATTATGTTTTTGTGGCACAAAATGATTACTGTGCACAGAATACAAATCAACTGTAGATACTAAAGAAAATAAATGAAGTTTCCGTCATGTAAGGCCACAGTGAAATGACGTTATGAACCAGAGAATAAGCCCTCAGCAGACGCTGAGTCTGCTGGTGCCTTGACCTTGGATTTGCCGGCTTCCAGAACTGTGAGAAATACATTTCTGATTATTATTATTATTATTGTTGTTAAGAGGGTCAGGAGTAGTGGCTCATGCCTGTAATCCCAACACACTGGGAGGTCGAGGCAGGAGGATAACGTGAGGCCAGGAGTTTGAGACCAGCTTGGGCAACGTAGCAAAATCCTGTCTCCAATAAAAAAAAAAAGCCAGGTACAGTAGTACATATCTACAGTCCCAGGTACTTGGGGGAGGTAAGGCAGGAGGATTGCTTGAGCTTAGGAGGTTGAAACAGCAGTGAACTTGGGGATAGAACAACACCCTGTCTCAAAAAAGAAAGAAAGAAAAAAAAATGGGTCAAGTTTCATTTCTTTTTTTAAAGATGAAATTCAAAGATGAAATAAGCAAGTCCATCTTCTTCTGGTAGGTGAAGCTAGTCTCTGGCCTACTTCCATGGGATCACCACCTCTGTCTTTAATACTGTTGATGACAAGAAGAGTGGGTACCACTGGCTGAGCCTCTCCCATGTCCAGACATTGCCCAAGACCACGTACCACATCTCAGAGGCTCGCCAAAATCCTCTCACGTGGTCATCCTTGGCTTCATCTCAAAAATGAGAAAATTGAGGCCAGAAAGTTACTTAGGCATTTCGGTACACGAGAGGGAGTATTTCTGTATTAAGTGTTTAGAAGCGTAGGGTGGGGCCAGGGTTCCCAAACGTGAGGTCTGCCTCCTGCTTGCCAGCTGTGTAGCTGTGGTCAAATGATTTCACATATCCACAGCTCAGTTTCTTTGTAAAACAAGAATGATTCAGTAACCAACTTTGTGGAATTAAATGAGCTGGTATGGGCAATGCTTTCAGACCTTCCTTCCCTGTTGTAAATCTACAGTAAATATTATTTTTATTTTATTTTATTTTATTTTGAGTTGGAGTCTCACTCTGTCACCCAGACTGGAGTGCAGTGGCCACTCCTGGCCACCGCAGCCTTGACCTGCTGGCCTCCGGCGCTCCTCCCGCCTCAGCCTTCCAAGTAGCTGGAACTACAGGCGCACGCTACCACACCCGGCTAATTTTTGATTTATTGTAGAGATGAGGTCTCGCCAAGTTGCCCAGGCGGGTCTCGAAGCTGTGGGCTCAGGCAATCCACTCACCTAAGCCTCCCAAGGCGCGGGATTACAGGCTGAGCCACCGAGCCCGGTTTTACAGTAAATATTATTATTATTCTTGCTCAAATCACACAGCTAGTAACCAGTAATATTCACCTGACTTTAGTTTTTTTATCATTATAATGGCTTCAACACACTGACTACAATGAAAAAATTAGAATCGAGCCAAACATCTTGCAAATAGACAAGTCATTTTTTTCATGTTTATTTACTCACCAGTAACTTTCATGAAATGGGAGGCCGATGGTTTCTTAAACGCCGTTTAAATTATTTGTTAGTTTGTAGTACATTTTAAAGTTTAAATATATGTCAACCAGTATCTCATAATACACGTTAAAGGAAAAATTCAGCACATGTATGTGTAAAACGTTTCGTTCGAGCAGGAGCCAGCAGTGCGGAAAACAAAATATTAGATCAACTCCAAACATTTGACATATTTTTCTAGAAAAGCACAACACTGCCATGATCAGATCTATACTCAGATATTCTCAAGCTTCATCCAGTTACTAATTACTTGTGTATATGTACACACACACACACACACACACCTACACACACATCACACAAAGAACACCTTTAAAGGAAACAGCGCCTGTAGCATACCCAAGTATTTGAACTTGGCACACAGTATTTAGTCATTGTTAGCGATCTCACTCACCCCGTGGAACAGCTGTGTGTACCGTGTCAGAGTGGACAAAACCTCTGAATGGCTGTGGGAAAATCTGTTTGCTGTTTCTGTTTCTAAATGCTTCGCATGGAATCTGAAGAGGGAGTTTCTGTCAAAAAGCCTTTGAGAATGTGATGCTAACCGATGTCCTTCTGGCATTGGTAAAAGAAAAAGGAATAAGCAAGCAGTTTATAAATGCAGGATCCTTGGGGGCAGTGAAGGTTGGGAAAAGCTATCATTCACGGATAAATCCAACTAGGTATTTTAAATGAGACCGTTACTATATTATAGGACATGCTATATTATAGGACATGCTATTTGTGTCTCCGTGAACAATGCCTGCCCTCCCATTCAGAACTCACCTTTATGATGCTAATGTAAATAATTTTCTCACACTTTCAGTTTTGGTGTATAGAAATGTAAATTTGTTTTTGTTTTATTTTGTATTTAGAAACCTAATTAAGCTCCATAAATAACTCAGTTTTTTTTCTGTAGATGATTTTGTGCTTTCTGCATGTACAATTTAGTCTTTTGTCAGTAATGAACATTTTGTTTTTCCTTTCAATTCTCATACTTTTTTTTTGTCTCCATGCACTGGTGAGGACCTATAGGAAGATGCCTAAAATTTCTCCATTCTGCATTTATTTAGTTAGTTATTCTCCATTCTGCATTTATTTAATTATTAACATTATAAAGATCACTTTAGAATTTCAGGAATTCCTTTTCCTGTTTATAGATGCTTCTACATATTTTTAAAAATTATAAACCGATGTATTTTAATCTCAAATCCTTTGTGATGACTTTATACTTTTCTTGTTTAATATTTAACATAGTATATCATATTAATTGATTTTTTCTATGTTAAACCAACTTGGCTTCTTAGGTGAAACCCAACTTAGTTATGTAGTATCTTTTTGAAATTTTGTTGTATTCTATTCACAGATATTTTGTTTAGAATTTGTATATCTATGTTCATGAGAGTTATTAACTTGTGTTTTTACTTCTCATACACTTCTTATCAAATGTGGTTATTAAGATTGTGTGTCCTCTTTTCTATACTGTGAAATAGCTATGAGATTAGAATCATTTGTTCATATTTTGTTTGGTACAACTTTCCAATAAAAACATTTAGCTTTGAGATTTTTTGTGACTATGTGAAGGTTTTAACTACACATTTGCTAGGTGAGAAAATATTTGGACTTTCTAATTCTTCTTGAGTTAGTTTGAGTTTTTAAAAATTTATCCATTGTAACTAAGTATCCAAATTTGTTGGTACTTTATTATTATTATATATTATCATATTCTCTTATTTTTAATTTGTCTGCAGCACTTGTGCTTATGTTTCCATTTTTCCTCCTAATACTCTTTATGTTTTATTCTCATTTGCTTGATCACTAGAGATTTGCTAATTTTCTTAGTCATTTGGAAGGACCAATATTTGACTCTATTAATCTTCCTGTTGTGTTTGATTTTTTTTTGTAATTTAATTAATTTTTGCTTCTGTTATTTCCTTGCCTTTACTTTAAGTTTAGTTTCACGTTCTTTTTCTAATTTCTTAGGAATGACTTAGTTTGTTCATTTTCAGCTTTCATTTTTTAACTATTTAGAGCCATACATTTTAATGAAATACCAGAGATGTATGTTAAATCTCCCCACTATGATAGTAAACTCACTTTTAAAAATATAACTGTCAATTTCTATTTTACACATTTTAAGGCAATGTAATTAGGTATAATGGGTTTAAAATTGCTATGTTTGCTTGATGAATTGGAGCTTTTATTACACAGTGACCATTGTTATACTTCTTTTATGGTCTATTTTTCTGGTATTCATAGAGTTACACAAGTTTTGGGGGAGGTTAGTATATAAATAATAGATTTTTTCCCACTATTTAGCTTTCAACTTTATTTATTTTTGTTTTTTTTTTTTTGAGTTGGAGTCTCACTCTGTTGCCCAGACTGGAGTGCAGTGGCCACTCCCGGTCACCGCAGCCTCAACCTGCTGGGCTCCGGCGATCCTTCCGCCTCAGCCTTCCGAGTAGCTGGAACTACAGGCGCGCACTACCATACCTGGCTCATTTTTTATTTATTGTAGAGATGAGGTCTCACCGAGTTGCCCAGGTGGGTCTCGAACCCTCGGGCTCAGGCAATCCACTCACCTTGGCCTCCCAAAGCGCAGGATTACAGGCTGAGCCACCGAGCCTGGCTCAACTTTATTTCTTTATGCTTTAAACAAAGCTCTGGCAAAAAATGATTGCTACATTTTTATTCCTAGGCTCAGTATTTATATTAATTTCTGATATCTTGGTCTAATATGTTTGGGTTTACTGTTACTAAATTGTTGCATGCTTTCTACTTGTCATACATATATATACATAAAATGTATATATATTCATTTTCCTCTGTTATATATAATATTCTCTGATTTTTGGTTGGTCAATTTTTTTTATTGCATTTATTTTTCACAACTTGTTTGGAAAGAGCACAATTTATTTCAGTTCTTTGATTCATTGCACTAGAAATTTAAACAGTCTTAAACTTAGCAAATTAATTACTATATTCACCTGTTTCCAAACAAACTATGCATTTTAGAACACCTTAACTACAAATACCCTCTCATATTTTTGCTTTCAGGTGTTTGATTTTTTTTTAAGTCTTGTGGGATTAAAAGGATATTATTATGTGATAACTTCTGTTCATCTTTATCTGCATATTGAAGCTTTTATTGCTTTTTAATTCTTTGTTTCACCTCCAGTGCTCGGGGTCATTTCCCATTTGGGACTACCTTAAATATATTTTTGGGGTGAGGTTTTCAGGCCACACAGGACATATACATTAGGGTTTCTGGCCAGTGGATGCAAAACCTAAGCAAAATATTCCCCTGCCTCTACCACAATCGGCACCAGAAGGGGAGGCAGGTCGTTTTTTTCTGTGGTTCTCAGAGAAGATGATTTACTGTTTGTTTACCCTCAGGCTTCAGGGGTCGACTTTGTTGGCCCAGTCTTACAGAAGGCATGCTCCAGGCTTTGTCTCCTTCCTTCTGGGTTCAGTGACATGTAAAAACCAATACTTGATGTCAGCAAATAGCCTCAAGGTAAAAGCCAGCAGGCAGTACAAAAGTTACCTCCAGGGTAAACTCAGTGCCTAGGCTTTGAATTTCCTCCTGACTCTGTTGCCAGCTCATTATTCAAATCAAGACATAAATAATATTTATTCTTTTTTATATGTAAGCCATCATTTTTATTATTTTAAGAATAAGGTGGAATAGTTGGCATGCATTTTTCTATTCAAAATGTAATTATAATTTTCAAAGTTATATAATGAAAGTAGATGTTACTCCAAGTAGATGTGAATTGAGTCTCTCAAAGACTACCCTTTGGCCACCAGGTTAAGGATAAACTCCATCTGTCTTTCCAAGTTCTTTTCAATTTGTCCCTACTATTTTGTATTATTTCTCATTTCCACACATGATCTACCCCACGGCTGCTATAGTTTGGATATTTGCTTCTTTTGAATCTCTTGCTAAGATTCGATTCCCAGTGTTGGAGATAGGACTTAACAGACAGCGTTTGGGTCATGGGGGTGGATCCCTCATGATTGACTTGGTGCCTTCCTTTAGGTAATGAGTGTGTTCTTGCTGTATTTGTTTCTGGGAAAGCAAGCTGTGGAAAAGAACCTGGCAACTCCCTCTCTCTTTCTTGCTTCCTCTCTTGCCATGTGGTCTCTGCACACGCTGGCTCCCTTTTGCCTTCCACCATGAGTGGAAGCAGCCTGAAGTCTCCCCAGAAACAGACGCCAGTGTCTTGCTTCATGTTCAGCCTGCAGAATAGTAAGCCAAATAAGCCTTATTTCTTTATAAATCACCCCATCTCAAATATTCCTTATAGTAATATCAGCAAGCTAAGACACTGGCCAGATAATGGTATTTACTTTCCTGAAAGTGTCCTGGATTTATGATTGTGATTTTGCAAATTCTGAGCTCTCTTTCTAAAATACACTCTATTTCTACGTGTTAAAATTTTATTCAAAGACCATTTCAAATGCCAGTTCATCCAAGACATTCATCTTCCTTCATTTTATCCTCTCAAAATCTCAAAGTCTTTGGTATGGTACAGAAGACAGAGAATCAGTTCTAAATTCAAGCTGAATTAGACTCTCTGGCTCTATTGCTTGCTAAGTGGGTAATCTTAGGCAATTTCTCTATGACTTAATTACTTTATTGAAAATGGGGATGATTATATATTCCTTACAATATTATCTTATTTTGAGGACTGTAATAAAGCAATACATAAATCAAATACCCAATGCTTAGCTAGGTGGTAGCTATTTTTATCATGACTTTAATGGGAACAGTTGTTCTATCCTGTATTATAGGTTTTCATATTATTTTTATTCCCTGCTAGACAGACAGGTGCTTCTTTGGGAGATGGGATTCTCTCTTTCTTGGTATAAATTGGCATAGTCTGTCTTTCATTCAGCATATGTTGAATAAACTTTTGATTTTCATGAAAATGAATTGAATATAACTGTGCCTAGATCATGTGTCTGGGGCATGAGGGTGAAGGAGTTCAGGGAATGCCACCCCTAAAATGAAGCCTTGGTGTGATGATTACTCTAAATTGAAGGCACTTGGAGGTCAGCAGCTACAAGCAGAGGCTTTCTCTAAATGTTCCTTATCTCTCTTGAAGCCAGATTCTCCAGAAAGGATTCAATTGTCCTGGATATCCTCCTGGGAATCCCATCATTGGCAAAGACAGACTCCTGTCACAGGAAAAAGACTACAGGTTAACATCACACCTAGGCAGATGTTCTCACAGGCTATCACATATCCTTTGAGGCCATTCATTCTTTCTCCAAAATTATTTGCTCTCCCCTTAGTTGCCTACATCTCTCCCCTCTGAAAAGGGTTTGGAAGCTCCCAACTTGTATTGGGTTACAGGGTGTTCTTTTCTTCCTGTGATGCCCCTGTGCATGTAATGTAATTGTATACCTTTTCTTCTGTTACTCTGTCTACTGTCACTTTATTCCATAGACCCAGCTGTTGAACCTTCAGAGGCTAGAGAAACTTTTTCTTTCTTCTCCAAGGGAAAGGAGAAATGGAGCTACTATTTTCAACTGAAGAGAGAAACAGAATTAGATTGGTATAGTTTGTCTTTCATTCAGCATGTGTTGAATAAACTTTTGATTAGACCCTGAAACCTCTGGATATAACTAACAATGTAATGATCATCTTCAAATGAAGACATATTTTATCATCTATCTATCTATCTATCTATCTATCTATCTATCTATCTATCTATCTATCTATCTATTCATCTATCATCTATTTAATCTGTCATCTATCTTATCTATCATCTATTATCTATTTATCTATTATCTATCTACCTATTTATCATCTATCTACCATCTATCTATTAATCTATCATCTATTATCTATCATCTATCTATCTAATATATCATCTACCTATTCAATCTATCCTCTATTGATCTAATCTGTCAACTACCCATTTATCTAACTACCTATCATCTATTTATCATCTATCTATCACCTATTTTTATCTATTATCTATCATCTATCTATCTTTCTATCTATTACCTCTGCTTTTCATAAACAACTCTGCTATCAGAGCAAAGAGAAGTAAATGTGCTAAGGATAGCATTTATTTGGGTTATCTTTTAAAATTAATATAGGTTCTCATTTATGGAAATGATCTGCAGCATTTTCACTGTGGTCAAGGTTATCATTGTGTCTATGCTCTAATTCTCATTATAAATCAACCCAAGTTAAATTGTACTGTAATGTATGCAAAAACTAAAGAGAAGTGACTGTGTAGCTCTCAGAGGAAGCTGAAAATCTCTGCCACACTACTTTCGTGTTGTCTCCTCAGAATCTTCTCTCTCCCCTACTTTATATTCATTGAAGAGTCACTTGGGGAGGTAGTAGGATCAGTCAGGAGCGTGTACTTAGATGCTTGAATTCCCAAGGATTTTAGACATTGTTTGTATTAAGGACAAATTAAGCTGAAAGTTGTAGTCTAGGGGGCTTTTGGAAAAGAAAAGCCTGTAAGGGATGAAAGGCTTGTTCAAGTTGGGCCTGTGTGGGGAGCACAGCCGGGCAACTTGTATGGCAGTTTATAGTAACCGGGGTAAATGAGCCATGGTTAGAAGGAGAATTGATGGACTGTTTGCTAAACTGGTAATTAGCTAGAGACGTAAAGCCACAAACTAGAGGTGCTCATAGGACGCCAGGGCCAGAATTATTTTGTTGTCATTTACAGCTTAAATTAACTGGGCCCCTCATGCCTCCCACTGGGAGCTGAGCTCTGTTTGTTATCTTTAACAACTAAGGAAAAAAGTGGAAGCAAGAAACAATTTAATGATGAGATCAGGGAAAAAAAGTTTGAAGAACATTTAGGCTTTCTGTGACATTGAATTTGGAAAATATTTGGAACAAAGAATCTGAGGCTTCCTGACAAGCATGTCTTCTGGCCTTCTGTGTTTAAATGGATGTCATTAATTTGAATATTTGTAATCATTGTCACGTTATGTATACATATGTTGGAAACAGAATTCTTTGAACATGTGAGAATTTTTTTCCCTCATTCTCACTCAACTGTTTGGCATATTGGGAGCGCATGACTATTCAACACATTTGCATTATTTGGGTTTATTCACTTTCTGAAAGAAATTTAGAAACATGAAATAACTCTTGAAACAAAAGAGATCTACATCAGGACAAGTATTAAAGCACAACTTAGAAGCATCATGGGCCGGGCTCAGTGGCTCAGCCTGTAATCCCAGCACTTTGGGAGGCCGAGGCAAGAGGATTGCCTGAGCTGATGGACTGGAGACCAGCCCAGGCAACTTGGGGAGACCTGGTCTCTACAATAAATCAAAAATTAGCCAAGCATGGTAGCATGTGCCTACAGTTCCGGCTACTTAGAAGGCTGAGGGGGAAGGATCGCCAGCGCTCAGCAGGTCGATGCTGGTGTGGCAGTGAGCATGCCACAGCACTCCTGCCTGGGTGATGGAGTGAGACTCCAACTCAAAAAAAAAAGAAAAAAAGAAACATCATGAAAACACCTTTTTAATAATTATTTTGTCTATAAGATTTGATCCTTTAATCAATGTATCAAAGAGAAGACAGAGTCATAAATATTTCGTATGATTGAATCAACAATTAATACCAATGTGGTCTAGTTTGCCATTACAGTAAGTCTCATAGTTAGGTTTTACTCCCATGACTTAAACAAAATAAAAACTAGATTCAAATTAAGTTCTTTGTTTGGAGAATCTTCTAAACTTTTGTGAAGAGGGTTTGTGTGTGTATGTGTGTATACCCATATGTGTGAAAATTGCCTGTAAAGTTAGTCATGCAGCTTTTGAGCATAGACTGGGATACTGAATCCTTATTAGAAACAGATGCAGACGCTAAGGGAATATCATCATTGTTCTCCATGTGGACTGAAATCCAGTATTACTGCTACACGGGTTGATTCTAGGATTATCATAGAGTCATCGACTAGCACCAGACTTGGTATTAAAACTCAGCTATGGATGACTTTGAACAAGTCACTTAATTTTTTTAAGTTTAACTTTTGAAATCTGCCTATCAGAGATGACAATGCCTACCTTAGAGAGTTGTAAATCTGCACATACAGGGAACTAATACATTAGAAGTTGACTTGGGCCATTGCTAGGCCATTGCCACCACCATTGCCTTGCTAAGCTATGGTGTGGTCATTTGCTCTTTGAGCTATGGCCAAGCCATGTTTTCTTAAGCTTTGGCCCCCTCCCCTACCTTGGGGAGGTGAATCTCCTTTTGCTCTTTCTCTAGTTTCCTTTCTAAGTACATTGTATTTTCTAATCCAAAAAAAAAAAAAAAAGGGTTGACTTAAATCATGTCTCTAACTTCCCATGGTCCACAGCTTCCTGATAATTCGATCTACCTGAACATTTATGGTGGTGAAGAACATCCTTTTCTTTGAGCAGGATTTCAAATGCTATCGAAAATGACTACCATGCCATAAAGGAGGGAGGAGAGAGAAGAAGAGAATGGGAGTAAAGGTTACAAGGTGAGAAATGCAGGATCAGTTGGGGGAACTGTGAATGTCTAGTGGAGTCTGAAGATAGACTACTTTGAAAGTTTCTTATTTGGGGTGGGGTTGGGGGCAGAAACCAGTAAAGAGAGAGCATGGAAGATCATTGAGCAACTAATCAGGTTGGTATAGACAGAACTGCATGTTGCATGTTGGTAGGCACCCTGTATATTTTATTTGCAACTTCATTCCTGGTACCTAATAAGGCAGCATATAGACACCAATAGAAATATATGATATTTTTGCTATTCACCCCATTTTTAGCAGACAAAAAGATGACTTTATGGATTTCATAAACATTTACCTAATATTTTTAGATGGATTAATGAATGAGGAAAAATTCTTGAGGACCTCAAACCATACTGTTGACTCATGGTTGTAATCACGGAAGAGTCAGATCAGTAGTTTTAGCAGAGGGGTGGTACTGTCAAATCTATGCTTTGGGAAGATTCCTCTAGCTTTAGGGGAAAGCATGGTTTATGTGGGGAACAAATGAGATGGACAATTTAAGTTATTTGCTGCTCAAGAGGTCTTAAAGGCCTAATCTCAAATATTGGCAGAAAATAAAAAACGAAACCCAAAGAAGTTAATTAAGCTTAAATTTGTTTGAAGATTTCATTTTCTGTTCATTTTGAAGACCTAATCCATTGGCTTGTAGAATGAGAGATAAAATGATTTTAAATTGTTTTCAAAACCAAGAAGTTTCTCTTCTTAAATGTACAAAAGTGTAGCGAGAGACTGGATTCGTGTGTACTTACCTTTTTATAGATCCAGATCACATATACACTATTTAAAATACTTAACTTGCATAATTAGAAATTTATGCCACTTTAACCTTCTTAAGGAAGTTCTTCCCCAACATTTTCAGAATTACTTCACCTTTCTTTACTGATTATGAACAGTATATCATAATTATATCTGATTTTTAAAATATAGAAAGCATAAAATGCAGATACAAATTATCCATAATCTACCTCTTGAGAGATCATCTGTCTACACTTAGCTGCATTTTTGTCCAGTGTTTTTAATGTAAGCATCAGTATGTATGCATGCATGCATTTTCTCTTCAAATGAAATTTGTATCATGTTTAAAGATTTCTTCTATTGATAATGTTGAAGCCCAGAAAACAGTACCCCAAAATGAAAGCCTCAGAAGCAAATGTTTTTCTCTGACCTTCTCCTGTCCTTCTGTCTCTGAGACCCATTCTTCCCCGAGACTAGCCAAAGAAACTAGAACCCTTTTTACCCAAGGCAGGTCATAGAAACCAGAACCCCTTTACCTAAAAGATAGTCAAGAAACAAAAAAATATTCTTTGTAAAACTGGCCTTAAAGAAGTGATCTGACCTACTTTTTTGACAGTAGATCATAAGACCTGCAGTCCAGAGAGGGTCCTGCCCCCCACACAGAAGGAAGGAATGTATGCTAAGAGATGTCAAGAAGAATCTAGACAGATTTGCCTCTCTGGGTTTCCCCACTACGTCTGTTAATATTAGATCATACCTCTTTTGTTCAATTATATTTCTGTACAGCTGTCCACACATTGCTGAACCTAAGTATAAAATGGACAATTTCCTTGAACCTTTGGGTTTTCATTCTGAAAGTTTTCATCTGCACACATTAAACACATTTTGTATGCCTTTTCTCCTATTAATCAATTTGCCTTATGTCAGTGATTTTTCAGCAAACATTTAGGAGGCCAAGGTCCTTGGTCCCCCTGATAACATATTGTCATAATTTTCTCATTGTCCTTAAACATGGTTTCAAAAAACTACAATGCTCCATAACTATCTATTGATCTATCAATCTGTCAGTCTATCCATCCATCCATCCATCCATCCATCCATCCATCCATCCATCCATCCATTCATCTATATCATCTACGTATCTATCTATGAATCCATCTATGTAGCTAGCTATCTCATCTATCTATCTATCTATCTGTCTGTCTGTCTGTCTGTCTATCTATCTATCTATTTCTCTGTGTCTATGTATTATCTATGTATCAATCTATTTATGTATCTATCTACCTGTTCTATCTATCATCTATATCTATATCATCTTTCTAGCTTTTGTTACTTTCTTCTTTGACTCCTCCTATAGGAACTATAACTATGTTTACTTGTATTGTCACCATGATCTAGAATACTTTTAGTGCTTTGCTTTGTACTAATATGTATTAATGTATTTATATACACATATATGTATATACAAATAACACATAATCATTGTTATTTCTGTTTGGACTTATGCTTGGTGACTATTCTTTTGACATTTGCTTGACATCTTGTTACCATATTTAAGACTATCATTTAGCTGTTACGTTTAATGTGTGTGCTTTTAATCTTTTGCACTCTTATGTTCACAGGCTTGGTTTGCCAACTGTTAATGTTCTAAGTTTTCTTTTTCTTTTTCACGACTTTTCCCAGTATCTCAGAGTCTCTTCCATGCCTATTAATCTTAAGGTCCCCTCAGGTACACAGCTGGTAGTCAAAAGTTCAAAGTCTACTCAGGTTCGAATGTAGCTCGACTAGACTGAGGCAAAATGTCTGTCCATTCCCATCCTCTTATCCTTGTAAGAAAAGGGAAATTTACTCCTGGAACATTATATAATTTTCAGAATCCCATGGATTTCTTTTTCTTTTAATTATTATTCATTTATTTTATTAATTATAAAAATGTGGGGTACAATTCAGGGTTAGGTATACAAACATTGATTATGCAGGTACCCTTGTTGATGAGGTATGACCCTCCCTCCCCTAGCAGTTTCCCTGAACTTCCAATCCCAACCCCCTCCCCTAACAATTTCCCATTACTGCCAAATGCTTTCTTATAGTATTATAATTGTTCAAAGTCTGCTTATGAGTGAGAACATATGGTACTCTGGTCTTTGTTTCTGTAATAGATCACTGAGTATGATTGACTCCAAATCCTCAGCATCTTCCTAGTCAGAGAAGTGAGAAACCTTTACAATGAGAACTACAAAACGCTGCTCAAAGAAATCCAAGAAGACACAAACAAGTGGAAAAATATTCCATGCTCATGGATAGGAAGAATCAACACTGTTAAAATGTCCATCTTACCAAAGGTACAGATTCAATGCAATACTCATGGATTTCAATATTCCTCCTCTGTATCATGATTTATTGACATTATTATTCATTTATGTAATAACCACTTCAAATCTTAAGACGTGTGTCCTCTCTCAGCCCACTGCTGGATTCCTAATTTTCAAGAGAGTTTTGGATTAGTGTTGATTGACTGGAGTAGGGACAGTAGCATCTTGTCACCTTAGAGAGAGGCTTCTGTGTGAGAGGGAGTTTAAGCCAGCCTCTGTAGGGAGGGTATTTTCTGAATTTAGTAGGTATGGGCATAAAGTGGAGGTGAGAAGAAGATCCCCTCTGCTGGCTTATCTTGACTTTGTTATAGTTTTAGAGGTCTAGACTTTAATGAGCCATTGATAATTTCTTAATTTAGCCTATTTCTGAGTGAAGGAGTGATACTGCCTAGAAGTAAAATATAGATTTTATTCATCTGTATTCTTAATTTCCAGCGCTGCTGTGGCTTTGCATTTTTTTTCCTGTTAAGTTTTTACCAGCATGCTAAAGAAAAGGTGAAGAAGGTGAATTGGGTAGAGCCTTGTGTAATGAGTTGTCATTGAAATCAGGGACCAGTCTCCTAACCCTGCCATAATGCATCTTGTATCTCACACTGTAAGCAGTTCATAGGTATTAAATCATACAAATTCAGACATCAACCTCCTCGCCCCTTAAATAAATAATGTCATTTTGACCATTTTAAATCCCTTGAAAACATAGATGTTAATTTACAAGGAAACTCAAATGATACATTGTTGATGTATGAATTCTAATTTCCCCTCATTATACAATTTCTTAGACATTAAAGAAAACCAAGATACCTCCGGTCTGCATTGTTTTATGTACTTAATATGTAAAAGACATTGTCACAGAGGAAACAACAAAACAGCTTGTTCATTAGCAAACACAGCATGTAGGTGGAAACATAGGGACAGAAACAAGACCCTAATTATACCCATGAATTCCTCTTCTTCCTTAGAAAAGTCAGAAGACCCTGCTTGCTCCTCAGTAACAGTGTCCTTTAGGGCTTTCACTAAGAATATATTTTTCCATATGTCTGTGAGTCAGTATGTGAGCTTGATCATTGTTGCCTAATAAACACAACATGAATTCCCACTACAAGTCAACTAATGGGTACTTCAAGTGCAATTTTCTATGCGTGTTAAATGAGTCAGTTGAAAACTTTGCCATTCTGAAGCTCCTTTGGTCAGCAGGGGGCTATTACAAGGGATTTTGGACAAGTCTTTGCTTAGATTACAGTCCCATAAAAGAAAAATTATTTTATAATACAACCCCTCCATAGAATAATTTTTACTTTTTGGATGCCGGATTTCTTAAACACCCGTTTGAATTATAGTCTATTATTTCTGCAACTGGTATCTTCCTCTGTCTAGAAATGAAAACTAATGCTTAAATGACTTTAAAATATCGGTAATGGTAAATAATGTTAAAACATATATGGTATATTCTGTGAGGTTCAATAACAGTTTATACAGGCATGGATGGAAAGGAAACAATATACATTGCGCCTTTTCCAAAAATGATGTATTCTTTATTTTAGCCAAGATGGTTCCTGTCCACAAAACATATAGGAAATTGAACATGTCATAATGAAGACTTAATCTCTGGCACTGCTGGAGTGCTTCTGGATGATTATATTTTAACAAAAGTTAATGGCCAAGTAATGGAAATAATGAGCTGAAGTGAAAATCCAATATGAGTTTGATGAGCAGAAGAACATTCTGAATGAAAGTATACCAGAGGGGAAAATCCCTACGGAACATTTTACTTCCTAGTACTCCTGGAGTTTATTGGCTTTGGTGTAAAAATGTACATGATTGATCATGGAGCCTAAGTGCATGTGTGCTGGTGATCTTCAAAGGTGATCGGGCAAAGCCTGGAGACGCCTTCAAGAAAATCAGTTTTTAAAAAGTTCTCCAGAAGACTTCATCTCGATCTCCATGAACTCTCACGCACATTCATCTGTTTGCACTTGACCTCTTATATTCCGTCTGTTACTACAGGACCCTGTTCCAAAGTCCTGAGCCAGGAGTAGGTAAGGGAGATGAGAGTGGCAATGCCAGGATGCATGGTGAGAGGTGTGGGGCTCTGATGAATGAAGAATGGCAATTTGGGAACACAGATGGATGAACAGCACATTTATCACACCAAAGACCCAAAAGTCTTTAGTCCCAGAAAACCACGTAAGTATCCTTTCCCTTAATTGCTGGGGAAAGAAAGGGGAATGGTAAGACCTTCCAGACTATTGGTAACAGAAATTGATGCCAGTATTCAAAGATTAAAGTTATAATGATTCCATCATCATTGCCACCATCACTATCATCAAACTCGTCGTCATCAATATTATCATCGGGTTAACATTCACCGAATGCTTAGAAGATGCCATTCACCAGCCTACATGTATTGTATTTACAAAATTGAATTTACTTGTCACATCCCAATGAGCTTACTCTTTTAATTCAACTTACAATATAATAAGTAAGGTAATAAATTAGGTAACGTGTGGAATCCCCGTAGTCTGCAGGAAAAGCAGGGAAACTGCATCCTGTTTTTGTACACTGGGTTACACTGTTACCTACAGATGAAAGTGCTTTGCAAATTATAAATACTCTAGACTTACAAGCAGCCGTTGTCATCATTAGTGATAATGTAATTTACTGTTCGAGAGGCAGTTCATATTGATCATTCTGTGACATAAACAACAAACAATGATAAACAGCTCAAAGATCTGATAGAATATGTTTTCTTGTGTATTTATGTGTGTCATCTGAGGTCAAATTAAAGAAATATATAAGCAGGCAACTTATTTGCCAATCACATTTCTTCTAAAAGTCATAGTATGTTCTAGTCATTATTTAACAGATTTTAAACTTTAGGATGACGATTTCCAAATTTCCTTAGCAAAATGGATACATTTTGAAAAGAATGTGATTTGAAGACTCTCCCTACCAAAGCAAACAAAAAAACACAACACCTGGAAAACTTAATCAAAACATGAATGCATAGGATAAGCCAAAGGGATCTTGGGTACTCTATTGATAAATGATTAATTATGAACTTCATTTGTTCTATCATTATATTTGCAGTTTAGAGTTAAATTTTAGTACTCTAGATTAAATTTCACCTTTGTGATTTTTCTGACATGTTTTCAGATGATTAGTTGACATTTTTTTGGCAATTAAAATTCTATATTACATTTTTATACCTTTTCTCTATATGTGATTTTATGCTACAAAAAAGGTTGATACATTTCTCATATTTGTGTGTTTCTTTTATAATATAGTATTATTTTAACTTCTCTTCCCCCATATAATATTATTTATTTTCTTATTTAGAAGATTATATTTGCTGTTTCATTCTTTCTTTGGAATGAGCCCAAAATAACTAAAAATTATTAGTGAAGGACCAGGGTGATTCATTTAACATTTTTTCCCCAGTTGTTATAGGTTGACTAAGTGGGAAACATGTTTGTCATAGATCATATGAATGGTGTGCTTATATTCCAATAAAATAAACCATAACTTGATGAGATTGGGTGCATTCAGTGTGATATGGCTGTAGACTAAATAAACCTTAAATTGAATCCATCCCCCTAAAGTAAATTATACATGAAACAACTTTTTTGAAGCCTTAACAGTTTATGACACCACCCTATCCATTAGAATCTATATTTACAACTGTTATCCAATGGTACTTGTACTTTATGACAGAGAAGCAGTCTAAAATGTTCATAAGAAAACCAGTTGACATTGTAACTGAGATTTGTTTTAAAATATATATATACATATATAATATACACATTTGAAATGATGAGTTTCAAGTTTCTGTTCATATTTTTAGAATTTACAGTTTCCCCAACTGTCTATCTGTGTCTTCCTATATCATTTTGTGGAATTGCTTCTATTGCTATTTTAATCTTAGCCTCTTATTTTAATGTAAATCTTATTATGTGTTTATTTGTAGCCAACTAGACTGTATTCTTCTTAAAACCTGGGACTGTCTAATATGTTAACGAATTGTTTGTCAGTAAAAACGGTATTTCATAAGTGTGCCTTCAATTTTAAGAGTAAAAATGCACTATATGTTTGCAATTTGTAATTAAAGTCAGTTTAATGATCTAAGCACGTAGGTGAGGGTAGGCAGAGTGCTAATAAGTGTGACCAAGTCTTGCTTTTACCTGAATAAATAAAATTGCAAATATTTCACATTTTAGTCCCTTTCCTGAATAATACTTTGACCTGAAGTATTGACATCTAAAAAAGTTAAATAATCTGAGTTTAAGGCAGGTGTAACTTTCTCACTAATCCAAGATGTTAGCGGTAAAGAGAAAGAGTAGCGAAAAAGCCGGAAAATTCACAAACTGTATTTTTCAACTGCTGAAAAGCAAAATATTTATTATACTTATATTCTTGCAATAGAAAACTTGTAATGCCGCAGCTTTCCTCAACACTTTTGCTTTGTAAAAGACATTTGTTTAATCTAGTAATGTAACATTTGTGAATAGCTGACGAAGACGATTCCTATCGTAAACTGTGAAACAGGACAAGATTTACACACGACCCACAAACATAAATAAATGTATGTCAGATCAATTGACATGCATTCATAAAGTATATATATTTTGAGGATGTAACAATTTTCAATAGACTCAGAAAAAATGATAACATAGAATTATAAATTATTTGTTCTTGCTCTACAACGAACAAAATTTTCTTCTACTTTAATAAGGCTCATGCAGGGTTTTAAAAATACTTTTGTGAGCAAGAATTCCCCAAATTTAATCATTCTTTGACCAATTTAGCCATATACAGAACTGACCTCATGCTTTGTGATTTAGCCCCCGCTAAGAATGAGATAGTCTATTTCCAAACGAGATGTAAAACTTTGGGGCTCAGAACACAATGCTCCAAAGCATGGTGCCCTGCCATGCCGAGTACTTTGAACTGCCTCAAGTTCGTCTCTTATTCTGTCTCTGGCTCCTCTTTCTCTCTTGAAGCAAACCATAGGAACCAGAATTCCTCTCCTTCAAGGCAGGTCATAGAAACCAGGACTACTCTTCCCCACAGCAAGCTACAAAACATAGGAAGTTTGATTCCCCTTCTCCCTTGTGATCTCGCACATGTCAGGCGCTCTCTCCTACACCTGGAGGAAGGAATGCCACAGAGAAAGGCCAAGAAGAATCTGCACAAATAGGGCTTGCTGGCTTTCCCCCCTCAGTCTGTTACAATTAGATCATATTCTGCCTGTCCAGTCATACTTCCACACAGTTGTCTATTGTTCATTAAACCTAAACACGGAAATAGAATTTTCCCTAGGTCATTGGGTTTTCATTCCTGAAGTCTCCTGTGTTATAGAGAACTTTTATTAAATAAATGTGTATGCTTTTCTCTCATTAGCTTGTCTTTTCTTATGAGTGTCAGCCATGACTCTCATGACAGGTGAGGAAAAGTATCATGCCTTTTCACTCCCACAACATGACCCTCCCAATCAGGTGGTCACCCTTTCAGACAGCACAAGTCCTTGGGCCTGAAACTGAAGCCAATTATTCTACAAAGCATTTCATTTGAGACAGACTACTTAACACCGGTGTTTCTCAGATCTAATACGAAACAAAAATATTCAAATCCAAGTTTCCAAAATTTTCAAACTATTTCAAAATGACTTAAGAAAGTCTTCAAATGCTGACTTAATTTATTCAAATGCTGACTTAATTCATCTCAATGCTACATTATTTTTTTCTAATACTGACAAATTATTTTAACTGTGTTATTACTTAAATCTGGTCAAACATAAGACAAGTCATAAACTGCTTATCCTTATAGATCCATTAAAAACAAAATCTAAAACAATACTATGCAATATTATTTTGTCAAGGCTGAATCGTCATTTGTAATGCCAACATATCAATGAAGGTAGAGCGTAAAACATTTGAACTTGGCGTACATATATTGCCATGTGATGATTTGATTCTCATCATTTTTTCTTCATTTTTACTCTTGTGATATCCTTTGGCCTTTACTTGCCAAAGACAAATGTTTACACATTAAATATTCTTCTGTGCGTTTCTCATTTGCCTACTACAGCAATCCACATGACCGAAAAAAACACAGGACAAACACCAGCACAAGTATCACATGGAAGCCCTCTGCATGAAGTGATTATCCAGGAGATTCAGAATACATTGTTACAATTTTTAATATTAACATCAAATGAAAACACAACCCGTAAAAATGATCATAGATAACCCGAGGACCTCCAAAATTCAGAACCAACATAAAAAACAAAAATAACCAGCTTAGTGGAAGTTTGCTTTCTTCACGACCTAGGGAAATTCCCAACTTGTAATCAAAGAAGTCTGACCATGCTGAAGTGGAACTTTGGGTTCGCTATATTGACAAAACCACGTTTCAATCCGTTTCTGAAATACGTCTCAGAATTACCGCGTGATTCTTTCTGCATACTTGGTGTATGTCATCTGTGACCTCAAGAAAGTACAATGTTAGAGTCTGAATTATAAAATAGACTTCTGACCTTTTGTTCTCTCTAACTGCTTTGTCGCCTTTCTTCCAGGAGATGCTTGGTTTTGGAGAGCCTTGGGGTTTGCACTCTATGATGACTTCTCGGCCTTTGGTAACAATTACCGTTTTCTTCAGTTGATTCAGTGCAAAAGTAGGAGCTAAAGCTATTAAAAGAGTCAATGTTAGTTCTACCAGAAGCAATAATAATAATCTCTAACAGGTGATTCACCAAGACTTTTAACGTTTTCTTCTGGGATACAGTTCTCATAAAGTTATAAAATATCTACATGTAAAAAAGACACTAGCACATAATTTTATTTATTATTAATTAATTTGCATCTTGCTGGCTTCATTTCCATTTCCAGGTAATGGTTGCCTACAGTGTGGGGTCCGCAGATAAGGCTGTTTCAACCAGTGACATGCTTAAATTATGATTACCAACTTCAGTTGTGAAAGATTTATGAACAGCTTAGGCAAGAGGTCAAGAGGCTGACCAAGAAAGTCTACTGGGTCTTCCTTTGGAAAAACAGAGGCTATAGATGAAGAAGACAAGACTGTATCTTCTATTTCCTATCTGTGAATCTTAATTCAATCCATTTATTACTTTAATATTCTATGAAATTGAATGCAGTTTAAAAATGCATTTTTAAAAGTGGAACTTTAAACTTTTCAATTAAAGATTTTACTTTGTTATAATTATTCACTCAGTTCTGATTATTCATTCACATCAATATTATTTCTATTAGATTTTGTATTAAGATACTTTGAATCTGAATGGGAAACTTAAAACTATGTCTGTAAGTCTTCAGTATCTGAGACATTTATTTATACAAACCTGATGATTTTGTGAGTATTCCGTAAGTATTTTATGTCCTTCATAAAGCAATATTGTGCATGGCACAGCAACATTTTAAAATTGAGATATTGAGATTGAGATATGTTGAGATTTACAAAAAGTAAAGAAACATATGAGGGGATAGCAGGTAAAAATTTTGGTTGCCTCCTGGGAATAGAATTTACAATAGGTAATTTAAAAAATATTTCTAGTAAGTGAGAAAGGTTTGAGAGTGCTTCTGAGTAAACTATTAACCAGGCAAAGACTGAATCATCATTATAATTCAGTGATTTTGCAGTGTGAGTCAATGAAAAAGTACATTGCTATCAGGTCAGGTAGGATGCAGGAGACTGAAATGGGAGATCTTGTATCTACTTTGGATGCATTTGTTGTAACATGGGGGAATTTCAAGTGCAAACATTCATTAATCAGTACATTGATTTATGATGTATTATATTTAGCTGATGTGTACGTGGTAGGCTCCCAGATTCCTGAGATCTTTGATGTTTCTGTTAATGGTATGCTTTGGAAATGCACGTGGGGAACACAATGAGTGCTTGGGTTTCTGCCCACTTTGGGAGACAGTGAGTTAGTATCTCTCTTTGTATCGCAAACATCGCAGAAATAAAGTTTAGGAAACCATCCAAGTTGGGAAAAGTAACATCCTTTCCAGTGGTCCAGATATGCTCCTTTTGGGTAGTCTACTCTACTGGTCGATTCTTTCCTGTAGCATTTCAATAGTGAAGTACTGTTGGTGCCTACAGTTACCTTTTTTTTTGTTGAGCCAGAGTCACTCTGTTGCCCAGGCTGGAGTGAGTGGCACACTTGTGGCCACCGCAGCCTCGACCTGCTGCAAGGCTCAGGCGATCCTTCGCCTCAGCCCTCCAGGTAGCTGGAACCACAGGCACGCGCCACCACGCCTGGTTAATTTTTTGATTTACTGTAGAGATGAGGTCTTACCAAGTTGGTCAGGCTGGTCTTGAATCCCTGGGCTCAGGCAATCCTCTTGCCTCTGCCTCCCAAATTGCTGGGATGACAGGCGTGAGCCACCGTACTATAGACCCCAGTTACATTCTTATCAGGGGTGTAACCCCATGATTCGGTCATGCCTGACCTCAGGAAGACTCTCTCTCTTACGTAAACATGAAAAGGGGTGATTTATCTGGGAGTCCTGCCTGGGAAAATACCGAGTATTACCATGGGAACAGGGGAAGGCTGATGGAATTCTAGATTCTGATCTCCTTCCCTTGAGGCATTCTTCCTTGAAAGTTACCATATATTTCTTTATATAATTTTTAATGCCATAGCAAAGACATATTGTATAAACTTTTTAAGATTCAAACTAAAGTTAGAAAAACCATACAAACCAAAAGTTATGGGATGAACTATGCACAATGTAAACCTGTCTGCTAAAGTTTGAAAAAAAAGTACATCAGCAAGACATCATACTTCTTTTCAAGCCATAAAATAGGTTCTTTTTTTTACAACCACATCATAAAACTTCAGTATAGTAAGAATTAGAGCATGAACAGAAGCAAGCCTTTCTTTTTCCTATATATTTACTTGGAAATTGCATACCTAGAATCTTCAGTTCAGCACTGGCATAGATGGCTCCATATTTATTTTCAGCCAAACACTGATACATTCCAGCATCTGATTGATTCACACTGCGGATCATCAATACTCCATTAACCATCTCAACCCTGCTCTGTAATGGAATAAAAAAAATTAGATCTAGAAAGTAAGCAAATTATATGGATTTGATGGGTACTCTCTCCTAGACCAAGAGAAAACAAGTTGCAATAAATGCAGTTAAACAGTATTTGGCAACTTAGCAATACAAGTTTACTGTTCATTATTTTATTACAACATCTTAGGTAAATTATAATTATTTCTTGGTTAAAAAAGAAATTGTAACTGTATTTTCCTGTAGTTATTCTTACAGGTTTCAGTGTCAGTTTTGTTTTTTTCAAATGAGCTTCGTTTGTTTGGTACAGGAGTTGAGCCTGTGAAATGTAATCAGCAGATGATGCTTTCATTTGCATTTCTTTTACAAAAGAGAAGAGGGTTTCACATGGAAGAAATGACTGAGGTTGGGACACACTGGATCAGGGCTGAAAAAAGCCTAGGTCATAAGAACAATTCCTTCATTACACTGATCGGATCTATGCCTTTTCTCTCACTTCCCAATAAACTAACACATTAACTGACATAACTAATATCATTATCAGAGGAAAACTAACTTAGAAGATAGAAAATTGAACATGTGCAAATTAAGGTAACTGAGGCCAGGAGTACATTTCAAAGACCAATTTTAAGTTTAAAAGGTTTTCAAACAACCAGATGTCTTGTCTGGCTAATGCCAAGAAAATCATTTCTTTAAATCCTAGCGAGCAGTGCTTTGATTATCTGCCAAGAGATACCAAGTAATTTTAGATGATATCTAAAAGTCAGTTAGAAATGATGATACATCTAGGAGAATCATTAATAGTTTCCTAAGAAGTTATAGAATCGAAAAAATTTTAAAGCAACACCCTATTAGTCAACAACGGAATGAAGTAATTAAAATAAAATTTTGCTTATGTAGTTGCTGTATTTCTCACTCAATATATATGAAAATTCAGGCGTAGGAAATGACCTTTAATAAGACCAAAGAACCCCAGTTTGTCCTGTGAATTACGGCTAAAGTTACCCCGGGACGGGTGGATAGCACCCCACAGTACCTGAGGCGAGAGGGGTCCTCCGTTCTTCAGCCAGCGGTAGGTGGGTCTGGGTTTTCCGGTGGCCTTACATTCCCACCGGAGAGGGCTCCCACTGTCCAGCTGAGTGTCATTCAGCTTTTCTACCCAGTGTGGGTAGGCTGTAAGTATTGAAGCACGAAAGAGAGATGATTTCCATTCTCAAACACTGCACCAAGTTCAAAGTTCTCATGGACAAAATCATTGCTTTTTTTGCTTTGCAATTCACATAATGTAGGTGTTTGAAAGGAGCGTGGCATTGTATTACACACAGAATTATTTTTACTGTCCCCCCAAATGTATACAGGGGTGCAGATATTTTGATAATTTAAAAAAGGCTGTAAGTATT
>CAUYQG010150869.1:0-23374 GCA_963574415.1 Tarsius wallacei | reverse complement strand
AAATTTCTACATTTTATTTAAAGTTGAGGGCTCTCTTCCTTTTGCTTAGCTTTGTTGCAGTGTAATTGATTTACTAAAAAATTGTACATATTTAATGCATACATTCTAATGAGTTTAAACATATGCATATACCTGTAATATCATACTAAAATTCAGGTTCTAAACATATCCATCACTTAACAAAAGTACAGTGTTCTTGTGTGTGTGTGTGTATGTGTGTGTGTGTGTTTGTGTGTGTGTGTATGTGTGCATTTTGTAAGAACACTTAACAAGTGATCTAGCTCTGAAAACCATAGAACATGGATGAAAGAAATTAAAGCAGACAAAAATCGATGGCAAGACATCCTGCATTCTTGGACTGGAAGAATTAATATTGTTTAAATGTCTACACTATCCAAAGTGATCTACAGAGTTTATGCAATTTCTAATGGCATTCTTAACAGAAATAGAAAAAAAAATCCTAAAATTCATATGGAACCACAAAAGACCCTAGATAGCCAAAGTGATCTTGAAAAAGAAGAGGAAAGTTGAGGGTATCACACTACCTGATTTCAAAATAAATCACAAATCGACAGTAATTATAACAGTATGATACTGACATAAAAACAGACATGTAGGCTAATAAAACAAAATAAAGAGCTCAGAAATAAACCCAAGTACATACAGTCAAAGGACCTTCCACAAGGATGCCAAGAATGCACAATGAAGAAAGAAAGGATAGTTTCTGCAACGAATAGTGTTGGAAAAACTAGATACCATTAGCATAAGAATGACATTGGATGCCTATCTCACATTATACACAAACATTGACTCAAAATGGATTAAAGACTTAAACGTAAGACCTGGAACTTTAAACTGCTTAGAAGAAAACATAAGGGAAAATTTCTTGATATTGGCCTTGGCAATGATTTCTTGTATGTCACATCAAAAGCACAGGCAATAAAAGCAAAAATAGGCGACTGGAACTATATCAAACTAACAAGCTTCTGCACATCAGAGGAAACAATCAACAGCGTGAAAATACAACCCACAGAATGGGAGAAAATATTTGCAAGCTATCGATCTAATAGGAAGTTAACATCTAAAATATATAAAGATCTTTTATAGTTCACTAGCAAAATCCCCAAATCAAAACAAAACAAATAACTGATTAAAAACTGAGCAAAGACAATTCAAAATTGCAAAGATGTGACAGCAACCTAAGTGCCCATCAACTGACCAGTGGATAATGAAAATGTGTGTGTGTGTGTGTGTGTGTGTGTTTGTGTGTGTGTGTGCATATGTATATATATGTGTGTATATATATATGTTTATTTATTCATATTTAAACAGACATAAGTTTTCCTGTAAAGAAGAGGTGGGTAGAGACTACCGGCTCCAGGCTTTGCCTCACTACTGCAGTGCCTGGCTGGACACTGGCAGCAAGGACTGTGGAGGGAGCCCAAAGGCAGAGTCCCACTGGAGAAGACGAAAGAAACACCCCACCACCATCTTGGAAACAGGGCTGGAAAGTGCTCTGACTTGCTCACCATGGAGCAACAGACCCGATCTCTGTGACTGCGGGATCAACTATTCAGGGACTGATTGTGACTCAGAAGGAATATCCTGAAAGCACACACTTTGGAGGGACCTGACAAGTCCTGAGTCTCAGGTGCCCCAAGACAAAGGGTGTGGCCAGAAAAGGACAAGGAAGAACTCCAAAGAGATCAGTCTTGAGTCTGGGGCTGACCCAACCCTCTCCTCCCCAGCAATCTCTGAACATCAGACCCACACAGCTGGGACACGACTGAGAGGGACAAACCCAGGTTTAGCCTGGTCAGCTGCAATAGAAGAATTCCATTCCAGGATAGGCATAGCTGGGGCACCCCCGTGAACACATATCTGGAGAAGAGACAATCCTGCAGCTCCCCACTAAAGGGGATCTCCCTGAGCATAGAGAGTGGGAAGGGAGGACTGCAGCCTCATTCACCCTCACCGCCCCTCCTCTTTCCCTGCTTCAGACAATGGGGAGAGAGTGAAAAAGGCAGAAGCTCTGCAGGAGATAGCAGAGCAGACAAGGGGAACAATTATAGAACCTGCTACAAGAGGACAGGGTTTTTTTTTTTTTTTTTTTAATTTTTAAAAATTATTTAAAAATTTTTACTTTTTAAAATTTTAAATAAAATTTTTAAATTTTATTTAAAAATGTTTGTTAGTTCATCTATTTTTAAAATATTTTTCCTTTGTGCATGAATGTGTATGTGAGAGTTTGATTGGCATCCCCCATATTTTCTATTCTTTTTTTTCTTCTTTTGTTTTTTGTTTTCTGTTTATGTGTGTATGTGAATGATTGAGTGTTCATCTTTTAGTTTTTTTGTTATTGTTGGTATGTTCTTCTCTTTTTATTTTTAGTTTAAGGTGTGTGTGAATATATGTGTGAGGCTTCAAACTGAATTCCTGCCCACCCCCCCCCCCCGGCCAGGTCTTTCTCTTTTTTTTCTCCATTCATTGTGTGTTAGGCGTGTGTGTGTGTGTGTGTGTGTGTGTGTGTGTGTGTGTGTGTGTTTAGTTTTCCTGGTGTTTTGTTGTTGTTCTTTTTTGTTTTGTTTCACCTTGTTGTTATTCCAGTTTGTTTTGGGGTGTGCATGTATGTCTGTGTGCGTGTAAGATCAATTGTTTTTTGCTTTGGTTTCTGCTTTCATTGTTCTATGTTTTTTTTATCCTTAAAAAAATTCATGTTCATCATATTTCATTCTTTTTTTCTCTATTCTCCTCTCCTCATTGTTGTCACTGTATCTTGGACTCAGGGCATACACACATGTACCCATTGCATCATCATACAGAGTAATGGTGAGGAGTGAGTCTCAGGGAACACATACCACAATCAGTGAGCATTGTGATTTACAAGTAGTTTCTGAATTCTAGCTCCCCATCCCCTACCTTATTCGACTTTCAAAACTGCAAGAGACAGCAAAGCTTCCCACTCATAGTACTGTTTCAAAATAGAACAAATCCATAGCCTGAATCAGGGAAGAATAGAGAGTTGAACAAACATCAGAAGTGAAACCCTCTTCCACTTACACTGAATAACAGAACTAAAGAGAAAAGCAAGAGATCTGTCACAAATGAGGAAAAACCAGTGGAAGACGACAGGTAATTTCAAGTGTAACAAAGAGAAAACTCTGGAGAAATCAGAAATTGGAGCCCAAACAATGAGAGTTACCAACAACTGGCCCCAGAATATGACAGGGATCAGAGAATGAATGAAAAGTGTGAATAAGACTTAAGAAAGATAAGATGCAACACTGAAAGAACTTGTAACAGAGATTTTGGCAATAAAAATTTCATCCAGGAAATAAGTAACAAGATGACAAGTATGGAAAGCAGAACTAATCTAGAAGAAAGAATCTCAGAACTTGAAGACCAGAACACGGCATTAACCCAATCTGTAAAAAATATAGAAAGAAAACTCAGAAAGAAAGAACAAAGCTTACAAGAGATGTGCAATTATATCAAGAGGCCAAATCTACGCCTGACTGGTATCCCAGAAGGAGAAAAGGAAATGGAGAACACTTTGGAGCAAGTATTTCAGGAGGTTATCCAAGAAAACTTTTTCCATCTCACCAGAGATGTGACTAGCCAAACACAAAAGATAATGAGAACCCACACGAGACGTCAAATGAGAAGATCATCCCCTAGACACATAGTAATTCACCTACACAGAGTAGGCACAAAAGAAAAAATCCTAAAGGCAGCAAGAGAGAAAGGTCAGACTACCTACCAGGGAATATTAATCAGAATAGCAGCAGACCTATTGGGAGAAACACAACAAGCAAAAAGGAACTGGAGTACAATATTCAAAGTTCTCAAAGATAAACACTTTCAACCAGGGATTTCCTATACAGCTAAGCTCAGCTTCATCAGTGATGGAGAATTAAAAATCCCTCCCAGACATCCAATCACTAAGTGATTATGTAGCTTCCAGACCAGATCTACAAGTGACACTTAAAAAGGTATTAAGCACAGAAGAAAGAAAAAAATGATCACACACTTCCCAAGAGAACAACAGAGCACAGAATCAGGAGAAAATACATCACAACAACAAACTTGAAAACACACACATACATCGACCCCAAAGCCAAAAGAAAACAAGCAAACAAACAAACAAAAAAACTTTATAAGAACCTCAAGACAGAAATAAACAATCACATTTCAATAATCAGCCTGAATGTGAATGGACTAAATGCAACACTGAAAAGACACAGAATGGCAACTGGCTAAGTAACCAGGACCCAATTATTTTCTGCATCCAGTAAACTCATCTCACCATGAGGGACACAAACAGACTCAAAGTTAAAGGATGGAAAATGAGTTTCCAGGCAAATGGATCACAAAGGAAGGTAGGAATCGCGGTCTTAAAATCAGACAAAACAACCTTTAAGCTATCAAAAATTTAAAAGATACAAAAGGATACAATATAATGATAAAATGTTAAATCCATCAACAAGAAATATCCATCCTAAACATATATGCACCCAATACAGGAGCACCAGCATTTATAAAGCAACTACTAAGTAAACTAAAAAAAAAATATTGACACTAACACTATTATAACAGGGGACTTGAATACACCACTAACAGCCCTACATAGATGACCGAGGCTAAAAATCAACAAGGAGATCCAGAACCTAAACTTGGCACTTGACCACCTGGACTTAATAGATACCTACAGAATATTCCACACAACAACCACAGAATATACATTCTACTCATCACCACATGGAACGTACTCCAAGATCAATCACATCTCTGGCCATAAATCAAGCATAAATAAATTACGTAAGATGTAAATATTGTCATGCACCTTCTCAGACCACAGTGGAATAAAAGTAAACATCAACATCAACAAAAATTTCCCAAAGCCCACAAAGACACGAACACTAAACAGCATGATTCTGAACAACTACTGGGTTAACGCTGAAATCAAAGAAGAAATTAAAAGACTCCTGGAAACAAAGGAAAATGAAGAAACACCTTACAAAAACCTCCGGGATGCTATGAAAACAGTTCTAAGAGGGGAATTTATATCTGTACAAGCACATATCAAGAAAATTGAAAGCTCACAAGTGTAACAAATCACCTATGGGAGCTAGGAAGAGAAGATCACCAAAACCCAACTTTAGCAGAAGAATCTAAATAATCAAAATAAGAGCCCATATAGGGACATAGAAAACAAAAATATCACAGAAACATCAATAAAACAAAAATCTGGTTCTTTGAAAGATTTAACAAGACTGATGGACCCCTAGCCAGAATGACCAAGAAAAAGAGAGAAAAAGCCCAAATAAACACGATTGGAAATACAAAAGATCAAATCACAACTGACCCCGAAGAAATACAAAATATTATCAGAGATTACTATGTACACTTACATGGAAACAAACCTGATAACCTAAATGAAATGGAGGACTTTCTGACATCACCCAACCTCCCCAGGTTGAAACAAGAAGACATGGAGACACTAAATATTCCTATAACAACCCAGGAAATTGACTCTGTCCTAAGAAAACTACCAACAGAAAAGTCCTGTACTGGACAGCTTTCCAGCAGAATTCTACAAAATGTACAAGGAGGAGCTGATACCAATCCTTTTAAAGTATTCCAGGCAATTGAGAAAGATGGAATTTGCCCCAAATTATTTTACGGAGCTAACATCACACTGATACCCAAGTCAGGTAAAGATCCAACAAAAAAGAGAACTACAGGCCAATATCCCTTATGAACATAGATGCAGAAATCCTTAACAAGATTCTAGCAAATCGGATCCAAAATCACATCTCAAAAATCACCCACCATGACCAAGTTGGATTCATCCCCAGGATACAGGGCTGGTTCAACATCTGCAAGACCGTAAATATAATTAAATACATCAACAGATGTAAAACAAGAACCACATGATTATCTCATTAGATGCAGAAAAAAGCTTTTGATAAAATCCAGCATCCCTTCTTGATAAATACCCTCAAACATCTAGGCATAGAAGAAACATACCTAAAAATAGTAAATGCCATCTACGATAAACCCACAGCTAGCATATTGCTAAATGGACAGAAATTGAAAACATTTCTCCTAAAAACTGGAAAAAGACAAGATTGTCCGCTGTCACCCCTTTTGTTCAACATTGTGTTGGAAGTCCTAGCTGGAGCAATTAGACAACAGAAGAAAATCAGGTGTATCCAAATAGGAAAAGGGGAAATTAAGTTATCCCTCTTTGCTGACGATATAATCTTATACCTCCAAAATCCAAAAGAATCTGTCAAAAACCTGCTTGCTCTGATAAAGGACTTTGGAAAAAAGTCTCGGGGTACAAATCAATGTATAAAAGACAGTTGCATTCTTATACACCAACAACAAGCAGGCAGAGAACCAAATAAAAAGCAAAAAGCACAATCCCATTTACAATGAATGAAATGCCTCGGCATCTTCCTAACCAGAGAAGTGAAAGACCATTACAATGAGAACTACAAAACACTGCTCAAAGAAATCCAAGAAGACACAAACAAATGGAAAAATAGTCCATGCCTCTGGATAGGAAGAATCAACATTGATAACATGTCCATTCTACCAAAGGCAATCAACAGATTCAATGCAATACCCATTAAATTACCAACAGTATTCTTCTCAGACCTGGAAATGCCAATACAGGAATTCATATGGAAACATAAATGACAACAAATAGCCAAAACAATCCTTACAAAAGAAACAAAGCAGGAGGTATAACACTTCTAGTTTTCAAACTTTACTATAAGGCTACAGTCATCAAAACAGCCTGGTATTGGTACAAGAACAGGTGTATAGACCAATGGAACAGGATAGATACTCCAGAAGCAAAGCCTCAATTTCTCAACCAACTCATCTTTGACAAAGCCTTCAACAACAACCACTGGGGAAAGGAGAACTTATTCAGTAAATGGTGCCGGGAAAACTGACTGATCAAATGCAGAAGATTGAAACAAGACCCCTACCTATCACCATACACAAAAATTAACTCTAAATGGATGAAAGTCCTAAACGTAAAAGATTAAACTATAAGAATCTTAGAAAAATGCAAAAGTCACCCTTGTGAAAATTAGAACTGGCAATCAATTCCTGATCTTAAGGTAAGTGCCCATACCTTAAGAAATAAGATAACAAGTGGGACCTCATCAAACTGACAAGCTTCTGTAAAGCAAAAGAAACCATCAAGAGAGCAGGGAAACAGCCCACAGAATGGGAAAAAATATTTGCCAACTGTATATCTGACAAAGGCCTAACATCTAGAATGTACAAGGAACTCAAACATGCTGAAAGGAAAAAAACAAGCAGTCCCATTAGAAAGTGGGCAGACAGAGTAAGACTCCAACTCAAAAAAAAAAAAAAGTGGGCAAAACCCATGAATAGACACTTTTCAAAAGAAGATATGAGTAGCCAACAGACACATGAAAAAGGGCTGAGCCTTACTCACCATCAGAGAAATGCAAATCAAAACCACATTGAGATACTACCTAACCCCAGTAAAAATGGCCATCATTAACAAAACAAACAGCGAAAGATGCTGACGAGGATGTGGAGAAAAAGGAACGCCTCTATACTGCTGGTGGGAAAGCAATCTAATGCAACCTCTTTGGAAGACAGTGTGGCAATTTCTGAAAGAACTAGAAATTGACCTTCCATATCACCCAGCACTCCCCCTATTGGTAATATACCCAGAGTAATTAAAATCATTCTACAAAATGATACCTGCACATGCATGTTTGTTGCAGCTCTATTCACAATAGTAAAAACATGGAACCAACCATGCTGTCCATTGAAGCTGGACTGGATAAAAAAAAATGTGGTACATATACATAATGGTATATTATGCAGTCATAAAGAAGGGCAAACATGGACTTTGCAGCAACTTGGATGCATTTAAAGTCTATCATACTCAGTGATCTATCACAGAAACAAAGAACAGAGTACCATATGTTCTCACTCATCAGCAGATCTTAAACAATTATAACACTATAAGAAAGGGATTGGCAGTGGTCAGAAACTGCCGGGGGAGGGGGGCGGTGAGATTTGCAGCTGAGGGAAACTGCTAGGGGAGGGAGGGCACACCTCATCAACAAGGGCACCTGCATAATAAACATTTGTATAACTAACCCTGAATTGTATCCCACATCTTTAAAAGAAAAAAAAATGTGTTATGTATGTGTGTGTGTGTGTGTATACATACGCACACACACATTTTCATTATCCACTAATCAATTGATGAGTATTTTTAATATATATATAGCTGACCTCCAAAAATGGAATATATTTATTAAAAAGTGTCTTTTTTTCTTACATGTTTAAAGTTCAGTCACCTCAAAGTACTCCCATGTGATGCAATATACCTATCGAGACACTTTTTTCACTGCTCAAAACTGTTTTTGAACGCGTCTATTTTGACGCCTTTTAGAGCTTCTGTCTTTTTTTTCCACCTCTTTACATTGGCAAAATGTTTCTGTTTGAGGACCTTTTATTCATCCAAGGAAACTAAAGAAAAGTTGCTCCGGGAGAGATCAGGTGAATAGGGAGGGTGGTCATTGATGTCAAGTCGTTTGGGGTCAAAAGCTGTTGAACATTCAACATGGTGTGGGCAGTAGAGCTCATAAATCAACCATTATGAAATGGGCAAATGCATTCAAAGAATTTCAAAAAGAAAATTCTTGAAGCTGAACACAGCCTTTCAAAACCACACTAGCTGGTACACTGATACCAATGGGTTTTTAGAACACATACCTAGTATGAGAAGCCTGTACTACAAGAACCCACCTCCCAGAAAGATAACTCCATTTTGTTTGTTTGTTTTGTTTTTTTAATGGAAGTATTCCATAGTGTGTATTTCAGCCATGAAAAATTGTCTTTTGTGGCAACTTAGGTGGAATTTTGGAGATGATCATCCTAAATGAAGCAAAGTAGGAATGAAAAATCAAATGCTGCATGTTCTCACTTATAGGTGGGAACTAAACTAAGGAAACTGCAAAGTCATATAAAATGACATAAGGGACATTGATGACTGAGAAGTGGGAGAGTGTGGGTGGATGGAATGAAAAATCATCTATTAGGTACAATGTGTACAGGTTGGGATGAAGGGTACACTTAAAGTCCAGACTTCTTCACACTATACTATGCGCCTATGTAGCCAAGAATAATTTACATCCCCTAAAGCTATTGAAACAAAAATATGATAAAAAATAAAAAGAGCAAAGGAATTGAATATATATTTCTTCAAAGAAGACATACAAATGGCCGTCAAACACATGTAAAGATTATCAACATGATTCAGCATTAAAGAAATGCAAGTCAAAAACCTCAATGAAGACTCACTTCACACTCACAAGGATACCTATAATTAAATAAATGGAAAGTAGCAAGTTCTGGAGAGGATGTGAAGAAATAGAAACCTATGACATTGCTGGAACGAATGTGAGAAGTATAGACACTGTGAAAAACAGTTTGACACTTCCTCAAAAGGTCAACCATAGAGTTGACCATATGACTCAACAATTCCACTCCTAGAAGTACATAGACGTACTAAAAACAGGTACTCAAACAAGTACTTGTATATCTGTGTTCATAATAGCACTATTCATGATAGCTAAAAGGTAGAAACAACTCATGTGCCCATGAGTTGGATGCACAAACATATAATGGTAAATACATATGAAAGAATATTATTCAGTCATAAAAAGGAATAAAGTACTGATACATGCTATGAACCTCAAAAACATAATGCTAAATGAAAGAAGCCAGACATAAAAGGTCATGTATTTTATGATTGCATTCACATGAAATCTAGAGAATATTAATACATATGCACACAACATAGATTGTTTGTTCCCAGGGTGTGCGAGAGTGAGGAATGGGGAAGAACTGCTTAATGGCTAAAGGTCTTAACTTTGAGGTGATAGAAATCTTTTGGAAACAGAGAGAGTCAGTAACCATGACATTCTAAATGCACTAAAAGCCACTACATTGTCTTCTTTCAAATGGTTAAATTTTTGCTGTGAGAATTTCAGCTTGGAAAAAAAATTAAAGCACCATGAAATGCAGTTCCTTTTATACATTATGTTGTCAATGTCTGTTCTCAATTAATTATGCTGTGAAGATTTTAGGGAAAATCTTGAGTCATGCTTGGAAACAGGGTGGGTTAGGTCTAGACTTACGTTTTTCCACTATCCGACAGAGCTTCTCTGCTAGGTTGCGTTGATTTATGGCCTTCAGGACCTCCTGGGTTACAGTCTTGGAGTATTCTTCCCCATAGTACTGGATCAGTAGGTCAGCAAGTCTCACCGGAGATGCTTGTTGCAGAACACCCCGAGGCACGTGGCTGTATCCCTTAGCAAGAGTTATGTTCGTCAGTTGGAACTTGAACTTTGTTAGCTCCTCCTCTGTAAGGTCCTCAAGGATGTTAAGAAGGTGTGTCGTCGATGTGCTTTCCATTCTGCGCAGCTGAATCCTGAGGAATTAGTGGTCCTGCAGCTACTGATCTGAAATGGGGGGATATTCACGGATAATCACAGGAATAATGGGAAACACACGAGACAAATGGTTGAAGAGGAGTCAGAGAAAGAGAAACGAGGTGAGATCACACACTGTCTTGCCAAAAAAAAAGAGCTTGAGCCTCAGAAGATGTACCCGTGGTACCCATTTCTTAAATATAGGACATTCCTCAAAGATTTCGAGCTACTCACTTTCCCTCCCCATTCACCCAAATTTTGTTTCACTCCTAGAATTCCCAAGATACTCTATTAGATGATGTTTGTTTGTGGGGAATGGGGTGCGATGAGGGTCTTATGGAGATTTGTGTATCTTTGAGGAGGATCACAGGGTGTGGGGCAGGTTTAGGGGTGGAGGAAAATGATTAATTCAGTTTTTATATATTGAGTTTGAAATTAATATAGTGGTTAAAGTGCATGCTTTGTATTTTCTTCTAAGTATTTTACATGTGTTATTGAATATAATACAACAACCATATGAAGTGTTATTATATCCATATTTTACATATGATGAATCAGAGGTGAAACTTGTCCATGGTTCTATGACAATTTCATTCTAGAATCAACATCTTTTTTGGGGGGAGGGGATGAATCTCCATCACCATCTTTATCTCCTTCACACATGGCTTTCTCGCTGCTTTCTGAGTGTGCCAGAACTAGAGGTGTTGACTGCCTTGCCTTTTCTTCTTTGCCTCTCTGGCTCACCTCTGTAGCTCTAAGAAATTGAATTTGCATCTTAATGCTCCAGTGTGACTTGAATACTTTGCCTGTCAGCCTTACAGTCAGAGAGAGTTTCTGGCTTGACACTGAAAGAAGTCCTTGAGTAACACACTATCCTGAATTGTTTCTATACCCAGGTTGACTGAAAATATTCACTTTTACAACAAACTTGATTCTAATTAAGTTAGAACCAACCTCTTTACCACAATTAAACTGGTTACACTGTCCTGAGTTACAGTTACCTGTCTGGACTGGTTAGAGACTAATCAGCATATAGATAACAGTCAAAACCAGAAAAATATATTCAAACACTCAGGGAAAACGTGTTAAGCAAGATTAGCAGGCCAAGGGCTCTATGTATGCAGAGCTGATATTTATTAGGCTGTAGGATGATCTTATCAGTGCTTTCATACTATGATAAATGGATGTTTTTCTGACTTCTAAATGCCTCTACCCCATCACTACCCTAGCTTCTCAGGCTCCAAAAAGTTGGATGGGTTCTACCAAGGAGAAATATTGTGTATTTTTTTCCCAATACTTACATTTTTCATTGTTGTTAAAGAGACAGTGTCTCACTATGTTGCCCAGGCTGGACATAAAGAATTCCTGAGCTCAAATAGTTCTTCTGCTTTAGCCCTCCAAGTAGCTGGGACTTCAAGCATGCACTACCACACTCTGTCTACTATTTACTTTTTAAACAAACTTTTATTGAATATATTCTTCAGTGCTGTGGTAGATAATGGAAAATCAGAGACAAATGAATTAGCTTTCTTATCCTGAAGAGATTTTTGAAAAACAACAGATATAACTCTAGCACAAAATGTGATCCAGTTTCAGTGCAATTTTTTTGTAATGTGGTATAGAAACCCAAAGAATGAAGCAATTATTGTCATTTACTTATGAAATTCCTTAACTAAAAAGGCATGAAAAACAATTTTTAAGCATCCTGCATATGCCAGGTACTATATATTAAGAGATTCAACGACTAATAAAGTCCATTCCTCAAGTGCTCAGTGTCTAGTAGAGGACATATGCACAGAATCTGATTCACATACATAATTTAAGGCAAAAATAGATACAGATAAAGGTCACAGTGGAGCACAATGAGAACAGTAGCATCTTGCCTAGTTCCGGTAAAAACTGTAGCCTTATATGGGCCCAAGCTCCAGCGAGTTTGTAGGCAGATGAGTTCTTGTACAGTCTTTAGGAGATTCTGACTTTGATGGGAAATTACCTTAGGGATTGTCTAGCTTGCCTCTCCAATTTACAGATTAAAAATGTGGGACCTGAGGTAGGCTATGTTTAGCTGTTTCACGCATGTTAGTGACTAACCAGGAGTTTGACCCAGATCTGTGCCCATTGGAGACCTAGACTCTGACACACAATGCCTATTTCTAATTGAGCTCTGGCTGACCCAAAGTAGTTGCACTTTGATCTTTGGGTGTCTCTGCACCTCCTTCATATTAACAAGAGTAATTAAGCCTTGGGTTCCCTGGGATGGATTCTCTCTAAGACTTTCTAAATTTGAGCAAAGATCCCTGAACCATGTGCTTAAAGCAGGACCTTATGAACTGTAAAACAAGGAAGACAGAGAGGAGAAAGCAATGGAGAATGATGAGGACACACACACACACACACACACACACACACACACACACACAAACACACACACACCACATAAATGAACAGAGAGAGAGAGAGAAACAGAGACACAGAGAGACACTCAGAGAACAAGAACAAAAGCAAAAACTAGGAACAAGAAGATTTCTTGCATACTACAGGAGAAAAGACCTTTAGACCATCCAGACATCTCTCAGGCATATTCATATTCCCTTCTGCCTCTTGGGGGAAGGGGAAGATAATCTCACTGTGGGCCCCTCTAGGAAAGGGAATACTTACTAGTGTGAATCCTGGGTCTTCTTCCAATCTGATCAGATCAGAGGATAGAAGGCTGTTTTTGCTGGTAGAAATCTGCCTATCTTTCTGGACCAGTTTTTTTTTTAAGTGGCTGAATAATGAGATATGTGGTTATACCAGCTCCACAGGCACTCCCAGCCCATGCCCACTCACCTGCTGCAGAAAAGAAGGTAGAACCACAGCAGAGCAAGATATGTTATTTTGGGCAACCCCCTTAGGTCCCCTCCCACTGTGGGAGCTTTTCTGTCCTCTCAATAAATCTTGCTTTCTCAAAAAAAAAAAAAAGTGTTATTTTACTCCTGCTTTAAAATTTCATTAGTTACATCACATTGCCTATTGAGATTTAAGAGCTCCGCCATCTACCCATCTAGTTAATGAATAAGAGCATGGATTGGATTTATGTGGATCTGAGTTTAAATTCCAATGTGATCACTTGCTAGCTAAATTAAGATAAATTACTTAAGCTCTCAAAGTCTCCACCTTCTTATTGTGAAAAGAGAATAATAACGGGATTTATCTCCTAGGGTTTTAAAAAAATTAAATAAAATAATCTTATAAATCATTTAGCATAGTATCTGGCCCTTAATTAATACCCAACAAAGGTTAGGTGAGTAAGAAGCCCTGATGAAGGCCTTCATTTCTTATAGTAAGAAGCCCTAATGAAGGGGTTTTCCACAGTGTGTTAAAATCAGGTGCTTAAAAAATGTTTTCATTGGAACTGGTAACCAATTCCTATTCAGAACCCTAAAGCCAATACCTTAAGAAATAAGATAGACAAGTGGGACCTCACTAAACTAACAAACTTCTGCAAAGTAAAATAAACCATCAAGAGAGCAGGGAGACAGCCCACAAAATGGGAAAAATATTTGCCAACTGTATATCTGACAAAGGCCTAACATCTAGGATCTACAAGGAACTCAAACGCACCGAAAGGAAAAAAACAAACAGCCCCTTTAAAAAGTGGGAAAAAGACGTGAATAGATACTTCTCAAAAGAAGATATATGAGCAGTCAACAGACATATGAAAAAGTGCTCAGCCTCACTCATCATCAGAGAAATGCAAATCAAAACCACATTGAGATTCCACCTAACCCCAGTAAGAATGGCCATCATTGATAAAACAAACAACAGATACTGGCGAGGATGTGGAGAAAAAGGAACTCTTCTACACTGCTTGTGGGAATGCATATTAGTGCAATCTCTTTGCGAGACAGTGTGGTAATTTCTTAAAGAACTAGAAATTGACCTTCCATATGACCCAGCAATTCCCCTATTGGGAATATACCCGGAGTAACTCAAATCATTCTACAAAAAAGATACCTGCACATGTATGTTTGTTGCAGCTCTATTCACAATAGCAAAAACATGGAACCAACCATGTTGCCCATCGAAGCTGGACTGGATAAAGAAAATGTGGTACCTATATGCAATGGAATATTATGCAGCCATAAAGAAGGACAAATATATGGACTTCGCAGCAACTTGGATGGATTTGGAGTCAATCATACTCAGTGATCTATCACAGAAACAAAGAACAGAGTACCATATGTTCTCACTCATAAGTGAAACTCGAACAATTATAATACTATAAGATAGTGTTTGTCAATAATGGGAAACTGTCAGGGAAGGGGAGGTGGGATTGACAGTTGAGGGAAACTGCTAGGGGAGGGAGGAGCATACCTCATCAACAAGGGTACCTGCATAATCAATGTTTGTGTACCTAACCCTGAATTGTACCCCACATCATTATAATAAAAATAATAATAAAAAAATAAAAAATGTTTTCTTTAGGAAAAGAGATATCAGAAGTTTACTTGGAGTTGTTGATGTTGTCCTTTTCAACAACAGTAGATAAGGGGGGAATAGCACCCATTATCCTCAGAGGAGGACTATCATTCTGGATTTGAGAACTTAAAAGAAAATATCCCCTATCCCTTATCTGAGGGCTTAAATAAAATCCAGTTTCACCCCTTGGTCAATGATAGTGTTTCTGGGTCCTTGAGACAATGGACATCAGACACAGACTTGACTCAACAATCTTGAGCAGTGACTGTGTATATTTACTAGCAAAGCTGGTCACTTGAAGTGTAATACCCTAGACTTTTGACTCATGAAAAGCGAGGGCACGCTTGCTAAGTGACACACTGACTCACAGACTGCTGCGAAAGAGCCCCATCCCAGAAGCTGCCACTGCCTTTCACTGTCCAGCAAGGAGAGCCTCAAAGGCCTGGCCATTGCTCCATCTCCTTGGAAGTGAGGCACTCAGCTTCTGCCCTGACCTCAGGAAGTCTTTTGTTTTCTGCCATGTAATGGAGTGATAAACAAAGGGTATTTAAGGAGTATCCACTGGAAAGGATCTGGCCTGTTTTCCTGGAATCCCTTCCTCTGAGTATGTGATTTTATAACAGTTTGAGATGTTAACTTATTTTCTTCAGTATTTCCTCCCAATCTATTTCTTGCCTCTATTCAAATATATTTGTTGCATCTCTGAAGAGCAGCCTCAGGAGAGCATGAAACAGGACAGAAAATATACCTTTTACTGCAAAATTAGGATGTCATCTGCCACAGAGTAAATATCTTGAGTAAACATATAGTACTTTTTCAAGACCAAAGAAAGATGCACCCAGAGGGAAAGCAGAAGGAGAAAAAGGGAAACAGATGTGAAAGTCCTATAAAAGAGGAAATAGGTACCTTGCTTTTTGTCATACTGACTTCAGGATAAATGAGAAATGGCCATGTAATGCACCTGGTCATAGGGATCAAAAATGACCTTGCAAAAGATTTCTTTCCGCCAGACTCGGTGGCTCAGCCTGTAATCCCAGTGCTTTGGGAGACCGAGGTGAATGGATTGCCTGAGCCCGTGGGTTCGAGGCCCACCTGGGTAACTTGGTGAGACCACATCTCTACTACAAATCAAAAAATTAGCCAGGCGTGGTAGCGCATGCCTGTAGTTCCAGCTACTTGGAAGGCTGAGACGGAAGGATCGCCGGAGCCCAGCAGGTAGAGGCTGCAGTGGCTGAAAGCGGCCACTGCACTCCAGTCTGGGTGACAGAGTGAGACTCCAACTAAAAAAAAAAAAAAAAAAAAAAAAAATTTCTTTCCTCTTTCAAACATGTTACAGTAGCATTACAGAGATGAATATTTCTGAAAACCCGTGAGACCTGTGGTCAAGGCATCCTTCCCATCCTGATGCAATGGCATTGTGCAAAATTTGGGGATAGTGGCATAACATGGGAAAAGAGAGATATACAAGAATGAACCAAAGTTAAAGTTGTTCTTACAGTTCATCAAACTTAAGGCTTGAATTCAGAACTTATGTTGTATTTAGAAAAATTAAGAAACTTAATGGGGAAAAGCTGAAAGTCTTTTCTCTAAAACTAGAACAAGACAAGGCTATTCAGTTTCACCATTCTTATTTAACATGTCCTGGATGTTCTAGCCAGAACAATTAGACAAGCTAAAGAAATAAAAACATCCATACTGGAAAAGAGGAAGTCAAAATCCCCCTCTTTGTAGATGACATGATCTTATATATAGAAAAACCTAAAGATTTTGCCAAAAATCTGTAGAACTGATAAACAAATTCAGTAAAGTACAAGAATTTATATAGATAATTCATCTTATCCTCACAATAGCCCTAAGAGATAGATACAATTAATATCATCATTTTGGGAATGAGGAAACTAAGGCATAGAAAGCTTACATAACTTTACTAAATTCATAAGGCCAGGATGTGGCAGAACGAATTCACACTCAGGCAGTCTGGCCTCTGAGCACAAGTTCTTACTCATTAATGTTTCTAGCAGGCAGAGAAAAATAGGAAAAGCTTACAGCTCTATAATTGTGTCATTGAAAATGCTTTAACTGCCTAGGAAAGCCACAACTATTGTAGTAGCAGGACCAGTCAGTTAGTCATGTAACAAGTAACAATTATGTCATGGCTGACAAACAGGTAAGTTTTGAAGTACTTTCTTGCAACTGTGAATGTAAGCTGATATATTTTACGGTATTAGAAAGAGCAGAAGGAGTGTGTTTCCTTTCCACAAACATCCAAGAACACTTTTATTTGATAACTCTGAATGGCCATGATCTTGGGATACAGCACCTGTCTTACAGGTTTAGCATGGACCTGTCTGGACAGACTAATAATCTGGGTAGCACTTACTACTATGTTCAACTCAAGGACTTGAGGACATTCTTAATTATGAAAAAGTATAAAAGAGAGTCTCTCTTATTTTTGTGACTTCTTTCCCTGCATCAAGCTTCTTTTTGTGAGGCATGAAAGCAGGGGTTTTTATAGATGAACAAAGACAGTAGAAGATACGGTTCTGGATAAATGTATGGTGTGACTCAAGACTTCCCTGTACTTCCCCTATCCCAATTCCACTTCTACCACTCCTTTCTCAGCAGCTTTAGTGGTGTGTGTGTGTGTGTGTGTGTGTGTGTTTGAGCTGTCTCAACTTGGCCCACGATTATGCAAGCTGCAGCCATTTTTGGGTGTGGGGGATTTCCAGGCAAAGCGTCTTTAATCTTGCCAAAATGTGCTAGGGAAACAAAGCTGGGCGATATGCTCATGCTGATAAACAGAATCAGAACCTCTTGGTATTTTAATAATTCAAGGAGGGGCTTGTTGTTTCTCACTCACAAATAGCCAATTCCAGTTTTCTTTTTTGCATCCCTCACCCACACCCCAAGAGAAGTAGCCACCAAGAGCCCTGACATTTCTCAGCCTAAGCTCAGTCACAGTAAAGTGAACGCAGTTCTTAACTGCTTCATTGCATAACTCATCAATGCAAAATTCTTCATCTTCAGAATTTATTGTGCCAGCATTGTTCCTGCAAGGCTCAGTTCTGAGGTCAGGGCTTTGGAGTTTCCAGCAAACCAAACATATAATATTGGACATTTTGTTTCTCAGATGAAACTGTGAGAGTTTCTTGCTTGTAATATAGTCGTATTTCACAGAAGATATCTTTATCCTTTTTTCTGAGAATTATTTTATTATCAGAGAATCACTTTCTCTTACCTCTTCCTTATTTTTCTCAACTAATTTTCTCTTTTTCTTCTTCTCTTCTTCTGGCATCTAAAACCACTTTTAATTAATTTTCTCCATCTTTTTTTATTTCAAAATTGAAGAAAAGGACAGAAAGACATGCCAGCTTGGATGAGACTTTGGTGCTGAGAACAGACTCCATTAAGTGTTGTGACATTATCAGTATGAAATGTAAGCCCTCACTCTATTCAGGCTAAATGTAAACATAATTAGGTTTCAAAAAAAAAAAGAAAAAAGAAAAAAAACGTTTCACAAGCTTGGGATTGTAGAGAACTTACTTAACATTAGTTAAGAATAATAATTTTAATTATTAGAACATAAGATTTCAGCATAAAACCAGCTTCATGTAAGCCAAAGACAGATGGTGATGCTGAATAAACATCACTTGATCTTAATCTGTAATATGGCTGGTAAAATGCTCAGGATAATGAAATAATATACTTGCACACTGATCAGAACACATCTCAGGTGCTGTGGTCAGTGCAGAGAGCAACATTATCTGGCTCTGATAGATTTTTTAAGGGTCAATTCCTTAATTCTTTGGAGTGGGCATAGATACCTGTGAGCATCAAGGCAAGTTCCTTTTCAGGTAAGTCAGGTGTCCTAGGTAGCATTGGACAGACTAAAACTGGAGATAAGTAAATTTGGGCAAACAACAACAACAAAAAGCCCTAAAAAGGAGATGGAAGGGCTTTTTATAGGTGGCTTTGTATAGGAAAAGCTAATTTTAATGGTTCTAGAGTAAAATAAGGAAATAGTTGCCAGCAGTTTGTGAAAAGTCAATCATTAAAGTAATGTCTAAAATTCATTCATGTTTGCAGGTGAATCACCTTATGTTTCCTTCAAAAACATATTTGATGGGGTTTTCTGTTGTTGTCTCATTGTTAACCCTTACAGAAGCAAGAACTATTTGATTGCTGTACAAAGTTAATCAATATATCAAAAAGTAGGAAGAATGCTGATAAAGAATAAAATTATCACTGTAGATAAAATATCTCTCTTCCTGGAATATGCAGGTGGATTCAACTAAGGGATTAGGAAGAACCTCAACCAGATTCAGCTTGTAGAAATCCTTGGAGTTGAAAAGATAGTTGAATGGAGTGAGAGATGATAGAATAATAATAATGATGCATTTGTCATCTACTCTGTGAAAGGAAGGAAATACAAGAGGGACCCCAAAATACCCAGAATTTATTTATAAAATATTGTGTATTTATTCTTACATGTTTAAACTTCACCTTCAGAATACTCTCCATTTGATTCAATAGACCTATTGAGACACTTTTTCTACTGCTCAAAACAGTTTTTGAAGTTGACAATTTTGATGACTTTTAGTGCTTCCGCTGTTATTTGTTTCACCTCTTCCACATCCTCAAAATATTTCCCTTTGAGGACTTTTTTCAGCCCAGGAAACAAACAAACAAAAAGTTGCTTAGGGTAAGATCAGGTGAATACGGAGGGTAGGGCATGGAGGTCATGCTGTTTGGGGTCAAAAACTTCTGAACACTCAGCAAGATGTGGGCAGATGTGCTTGTAAATCAACCATCATGAAATGGGCAAACATGTTGAAAGAATCTCAGAAAAAAAGAAAAAAAATTAACTGAAGCCAAACACAGTCTCTCACAACAACGCTACTTGGTACACTGATGCCAGCAGTTTCCTAGAACACTTACCTAGTGGGGGAAGCCTGTGTTATAAGGGGTCTGCCTTCCAAAAGATAATTCCCTTTTCTGGGGGAGTCCCCCTTTCATATATCTATTGTATATAGCATCATAAAGGGTGGTATTAACTTAAAATATTAAAACAAACCAGAAAAAATAATATTTGCCCAAGTTCACAGAAAAGGGAAATGGCAGGGTAGGCAGAAATCTACCTTAAATATGTTTGCCACCAATGCCAATTAATCTTCTATCTTACTGTGCTTCCTGGAAATGGCTCTGGCTGTGTCAGGTGTCCTAAACAAGGACAGAAATAATCAGAAAATATATTCTGCAGCAGAATGAGTAGCTCAACAGGCTCTAATCTTGAGGAAGGAGCAACATTAAAGAAAAGCAACAAGTGAGCTATTCCCTATTTGTGGGAAACACAATTTGCTTCTGGCGCTCGCTACATTGAAACAAATTTCCCATCATGTTTCTGACATGCGAAATGGCTTTCTTGTTCTCCCCAAAAGAGGTTGCTCTTCTCTTTCCTCCTGGGTTACAGGCACATGAAAAGATTTGAGCATTCATGCTTGTGACATTTGGGGAAAAACAACTCAACATTATTCTTGACCCCTCCTTTTCTTGTATACCTTGTATAAAATTTATCTGTAAATCCTATCAATTATTTCTTAACCCTTTCCCACTACTTCCTCTGCTACCATCTGATGTATGGCACCATCACTTGTAACTTACATCATTGCAATAACCCTATAAGAAGTCTGACTATTCTGGGGTCAGTAATATTTTAGAACTGCAATCCTGATCATTTTATTTCACTTCTCAGAAATGTTCTTAGAAGCCAATAGCTTTGCCTCATTCTTCATTGCTATATTTCTAGCATTTTAATAATTATAATCAAATTCATTTATCTGTCAATGTATTTAATAAATGGCTATTAAAATTCTTCCACAACCGGGCTCAGTGGCTCAGCCTGTAATCCCGCGCTTTGGGAGGCTGAGGTGAGTGGATTGCCTGAGCCCGCGGGTTCGAGGCCCACCCGGGCAACTTGGCGAGACCCCATCTCTACAATAAATAAAAAAATTAGCCAGGCATGATAGCGCGTGCTTGTAGTTCCAGCTACTTGGAAGGCTGAGGCGGAAGGAACGCCAGAGCCCAGCAGGTCAAGGCTGTGGTGGCCGGGAGCATGCCACTACACTCCAGTCTGGGAGACAGAGTGAGACTCCAAATAAAAAAAAAAAAAAAAAAAAAGAAATCCTTCCACATGCCAGGCATTGTTATGTGTGCTAGGGACAATGGATCAAACAGACTGTAATAATAATCAAAATAAATATGAAGATGTAAATATGTTTTAGTTTTCTACTACTGTTGTAAAAAAAAATCACTAATTGATGGATTAAAACAACACCAATGTTTTCTTTTTTACAGTTATGGAGGCCAGAAGTCCAATAATCAGTTTCATTTGTCAAAGTCAATCTGTCAGAGGATTGGTTTCTTCTGGAGCCTTAGGAGGAGAATCCGTTTCCTTGCTTTTTCAAGCTTCTAGAGACCACCTGCACCTTTTGGCTCATGGTCTCTTTTTCCATCTTCATAGTCAACAATGTAGGACAGTTGCCTATTTCTTCTTGAGATAGTGATGGTAGTTTGGGTATTTCAATGAACTTGTTCATATAATCTTAGTTGTTAATCTATTGGCACAGTGCTTTTCATAGTGTTATTAGACTTTATATCTGTAGAATCCAAAGTGATATTACCTCTCATTCTTGATATTAGTAACTTAACTTTTCTCTTTTTTATCTTTTTGTCTTTTTCTGATTTGTCTGGCTGGATGTTTATAATTGATCTTTATTATTTCTTTTCTTATACTTGCTTTGAGTTTACTTTATTCTTCTAGTTTCTAAAGATGAAAGCTGGGATTATTGATTTAAATCTTTCTTTTTTCCAATATAAGCATTCAGTGTTAAATTCACTCCTAAATATTGTATATATATGTATATATGTACTATGTACTATGGATTTTTTAGAGTTATGGTTTTTGCTTTCCAAATATTTGAGAATTTTCCAGATATCTCTCTGATCTTGATTTCTAGTTTAATTCCATTATGAATAGGAGTCATACTTTGTATGATTTTAATTGTTTTAAACTTTTTGGGCCTGTTTTATGTCTCAGATTGTTGTCTATTTTGGAGACTGTTCCATGTACACTTAAAAAGAATGCACATTTTCCTATTGTTGAATAAAAATGTATTATATAAAAGTCAATTCGATGGAAGACATAGTGTTTTTCAGACATTCTATATCTTTACTAAGATTTTCTGTCACATAAAGTATTTAAAAAGGATTGGTAAAGTCTTCCACTATAGTTGAGATTTTGTTTCTTTTGTCAGTTTCATCAGTTTTTTTACATGTATTTTGAAGGTTCATACACATTTAGAATTATTATGGCTTCTAGGTAATTTGACCCCCTTCTCTTAATGTAGTATCCCTCTTTATTCTTGGTAATACTTATTTTTCTAATTAAACTTTGATATTAATATAACATTTCTGAATTTCCTCTAATGGTATCTACATGGTATATATTTTCTTTTTATCATTTTACTTTTAACCTAATAACATCTTTACACTTAAAATTGATTTCTTGTGGCCAGTATATAGTTTACTATTGCTTTTTAAATCCAATCTGACAGACTTAATTAGTTTGTCTGGATCATTTATATTTAATATAATTATTGATATGATCAGATTAAAATTATATCTTGCTCATTGTTTTTCATTTGCTTTACTTGCTCTGTATTTATTTATTCATTTACCACATTCATTTTTTATTTTTATTTTTTATTTTTGGTGGAGACAAGGTCTTGCTATGTTGCCCAGGTTGGTCTCGAACTCTTAGCTTCAAGCAATGCTCCTGCCTCCATCTCCCAAAGTATTAGGATCACAGACATGAACTACTGCTCCCGACCTTACCACATTTTTATACTTGGTTGTGGACTGCCATTACTGTTCTCATGTGCTATGTTTGTTACAGTTGCCTGACTGCACTGCCATGAATGCAGCTCTTGCAAACTTTCTTTCTTCTTTTTATTTTAATTTTTTTAATTTTAAAGATGTGGGGTACAATTCAGGGGTAGGTATACAAACATTGATTATGCAGGTACCCTTGTTGATGAGGTGTGCCCCTCCCTCCCTTAGCAGTTTCCCTCAACTGCCAATCCTATTCCCCCTCCCCGGCAGTTTTCCACTACTGCCAATATCTTTCTTATAGTATTATGATAATTGTTCAAGGTCCACTTATGAGAAACTGACTGATCACATGCAGAAGATTGAAACAGGACCCTTACCTATCACCATATAAAAATTAACTCTAAATGGATCAAAGACCTAAATGCATTTATTTTATTTTTTCCTTTTCTGCCTTTATTTGGGCTGAGTAATTTGCATGCTTTTTTTTTTTTTTTTTTTGAGTCAGGGTCTCACTCTGT
>CAUYQG010150865.1:0-13831 GCA_963574415.1 Tarsius wallacei | reverse complement strand
AGCAGCTGGAACTACAGGCGCACGCTACCACACCCGGATAATTTTTTTTTTTTATTGTAGAGATGAGGTCTCGCCAAGTTGCCCAGGCGGGTCTCAAACCCGCGGGCTCAGGCAATCCACTCACCTCAGCCTCCCAAAGCGTGGGATTACAGGTTGAGCCATCGAGCCCGGCTAACAATTAGAATTTTTTAATAATCTTAGACAATGGAAAGCTCTTCTAAGAAAGACACAAATCTGAGAAGTAATAAAAGACTGATAAATTTCAATACACAAAATATTTAAATTTCTGAGAGGCAAAAAAAGATATTAAACAAAACCAAAAGACAAATTTAAGACCAAGAGAATACTCACAACACACACACACACACACACATATATTTTTTTCTCTCACATCCACATGGATTTATCTCGAAGATATATTGCGACTCCAAAAAAAGTTACAGAAGAATACATACTTTATGTTTCTAGTTATATAAAGTGAAAAACTCAGCAAATCTGAATAATATATTGTATAGGTATACATAAATTTGTGGCAACATTATAAAGAAAAACAAGGGACAGAGAAAGCTCCAGAATTACCCATTCTGTTACGTTGTTTCCTTCCACCTGGTTGAAAAATTCATGGGTATTCATTTTATCTAAAATATGCATTTCTTTGCATACATTCTTTATTTATTATACAGATGTGGGGTACAAGTCAGGATTAGCTACACAAGTAGTCTTTGTGCTGATGAAGTTTGGGCCTCCAACTGGTCCTCACTTCTGAGGTACTCTTTGTGTTGCTATATCAACCCCCTCCCCTTCCACTTTTTAAAAACCACGGGGTAACTTCCCTAATCTAAAAAGATCTTCTAAAAATTAAGAAGAAGAAAAAATAAAAATAAAAAAAATTAAGAAGCCAGGCATGGTGGCTTGAGCCTGGTAATCTCAGCTACCCAAAGCGGGAGGATCACCTGAGACCAAGAGTTTGAGACCAGCCTCGGCAACATAGTGAAATGCAATCTCTACATAAGTTTTTATAAATTAGTCGGGTGTGGTAACCCACACTTACAGTCCCAACTACTCAAGGACTGAAGGGGGGAGGATTGCTTGTGTCTAAGAGTTTGAGACTGTAGTGAGCTATGACAACACCACTGCTCTCCAGCCTGGGTGACAATGCAAGACCCTGTCTCAAAAATAAATAAATAAATATTCAAAAGAGAAAGACCAGCAATCCAACAGCAAAACAACACTGGCAAAGAACAAGAACAGGTAGTTCACAGGAAAAGAAATTCAAGGGGTTTATAAACATATAAAGAAATGCCCACTCTCACCATTGGTTAAATAAATATGGTAACATACCAGTGTCTATTCATCAAAGATTGAAAAGCTTGACAAGAGACTAAGTTTAAAAGGAAATATTAAAAAACAGGCAGCTTCACACATTGTTGGTCCAAGCATACATACACTGGTACAACGTTTTTGGGAGGAAATTATGAAAATTTCAAAAATTAGAAATGAGGAAGAAAAAAAGAAACCTTTGACCCAGGAACTTCAGTTTCGAGAAAGTATTCTAGACATACACCCAAATCTGAGTAAAGATGTTTGTTCAAGATTATTTCTTTAGACATTATTTGTAGTAACAAAAGGCGAGAAACAATCTTTCCCAATCAATGGGAAAGTGTTTATTATATCACAGAGGTTCCACACGGCCATTTTTTAAAATGAGGTTGATTTTTATAGGCTCTGACTTTAAACAGTTTCCAAGATATAGTGTTGGGGCATAAAAGCCTGTGTGTGATACACCCACTTGTGTAAAAAGAGTGGAGGATGATAGAGATAGAGAGAGATAAAAATAAGACAGAGATAGACATACACAAAGAGACTATACAAAGAATATGTCCAGAAATTTACATAAGAGAGTATTAATTGTAATTGCTTCTGGAGATACAGGTAAGAGACACATTTTATTTCCAGTATATACATTTTGTTACTGTAAATTTTTCCATGTTACTATTTGTCTATAAAATATTTAAATGAAAAGCATTAAGAGGATGGAGATAACTAAGAGAGGGAATAGAAAGTAAAACCCACACATAATCTTAACTTTTAAAATAAATTATCGCTGGGCACAGTGGCTCACGCCTATAATCCCAGCACTTTGGGAGGCTGAGGTGAGAGGATTGCCTAATTCCACGGGCTCAAGACCAGCCTGGGAAACTTGGTGAGACCTCATCTCTACAATAAATCAAGAAAAAATAGCTGGGCATGGTGGCATGCGCCTGTAGTTCCAGCTACTTGGAAGGCTGAAGCGGAAGAATTGCCTGAGCCCAGCAGGCTGAGGAGGCAGTGGCCATGAGTGTGCCACTGCACTCCTTCCAGCCTGGACAACAGACTCCGACTCAAAAATAAATAAATTATACAAAGTAAGAAACAAAACCCACTCCCCCAAGTTAATCACTGATAAACATTGGTTTCAGTTTCTTCCAGAATTGTTTCTGTGTTTATACAAACGTAACTGAATAATATTTTGGCCTTAACTTTGAGATTTTCATAAACTATTTCTCTGCCCATTGTCTTTCCCCCACCCAAGCAGGCAGAAAGTCAGCTTGGAAAGTCCTTGCCTCAGAGGGGGTTTGTGGCAGGTCTAAAAGCAGAACAATCACCAAGATGTCTTGGCTTTTGCTCCAAAACCCTAAGCCCATAGTAGAACTTAGACGATTTGCGGAAGAGCTAGAAGGAAGAAGAAAAGGTTTACAGAAATAAAAGGTCCTCAGCAAAACAAAGATGGTTATTTTATGATATTTAACTGACACAAAGTGTGTTACCCTCCGATTCTGCTGCAAAGAAGAAAGAATTCAAATAAGTAGGGGAGGAGTAAGGCGTAGAGAAAGAAGAGATGGGTAGGGGGCAAGGAGGAAGGGGGGGGAGCAGAACTAAAAGGCGGTCGAATATGCCAAAAATACACTCGTTGGAGAAGCTGAGTAATAACGCGATCGCATAGGAAAAAGAAAGTTCTGAACCAGAGGAGGCAGTTTCCGTTCAGTGTAAAGAACATGAAAAGGCAACTCACATAAAACGAACACAAATGGTTTATAAACGTGGGAGAAAACACTCGCTCTCACACGCAGTTAAGCGGATGCGAACGAAGACAATAACGAGAGACCACGTTCCTCCTGCTGGACCGGCCAACACAAGGTGGGTGCCAGCTCGTGGGCGCTCCCTTCTGGTCCGATGCACCTCGTGCAGGTGGCTGGGACGTGCCCAGCGTTTCAGTCCTACCTGCGCCCCCAGCCCTGGGCTTTTGCGAAAAGGCTTGGGTCTCTTGACAATTTTTTTTTTTTAAACTTTTGCCTGTAAAATTTTCTACAAGGACCTCGGCACATTTTTTAAAATGTTGAGCATACACGATATTTAGAAGGATGTAGAAAAATAAACAATCTCCCACTCCTCCTGAAACTGTCTTGTTTCGACTCTGGCGTTCACACTAGAATTCTAAATAATACCATTGCTCCTGTATGTCTTGATTTATCAACTTGAAGTCATATTGTCTCTGTTGCTACGACAGAGGTGGAATTTAGTTTAGCTTCACTATCCCCTTTCCTTTTTCTTTTCACCAGTTGTGTTTGATATTATTTTGCATCATTTCCTGCAGTCAGTCAATACGTATTTATTAAGCGCCTACACACCGTAAGCCCTTCTCTAGATGTTTCTAGGTTATTCCTATGACGTTATTATGTTTATCCTTTTAATTGCCTGTATGACTTTAAATAATATACTTGATCCTTTATTTTTTCCATCCACAGAAACCATTCTTATAACTATTGATTAATAATATTTAATTATTAATTATGAATGTATTAATTCTGGCTTTTTATTTTGTGCCTGCGCAAGTCATTAAAAAATAACTCTGGCTAGCTTAAAAGGAGTGGGAAATTGTAAAGAGAAGGAATGTGGGATGGATACAGGGTGTGTTGTAGATTTCAGGGAAGGGCTGAACAGCCAGTGCTCAGCAAAGCCAGTAACCAGAGCAGCTGTGAAAACTCAACAGCAGGCCGGGCTCGGTGGCTCAGCCTGTAATCCTGCGCTTTGGGAGGCCGAGGTGAGTGGATTGCCTGAGCCCGCAGGTTCGAGACCCGCCTGGGCAACTTGGTGAGACCTCATCTCTACAATAAATCAAAAACCAGCCAGGTGTGGTAGCGCGTGCCTGTAGTTCCGGCTACTTGGAAGGCTGAGGCGGAAGGATCGCCGGAGCCCAGCAGGTCGAGGCTGCGGTGGCCGGGAGCGGCCACTGCACTCCAGTCTGGGTGACAGAGTGAGACTCCAAATCAAAAAAAACAAAAACAAAAAAAAGAAAACTCAATGGCAGGAACATGTGAACTTCCTCCCAGGGTGCTGCTTTTACATCTCCCATGTCAAAGCCCTAAGCTCAGGCCTGGGCACAGTGACTCACAGCTATAATCCCAGCACTTTGAGAGGCTGATAGCCAAGCGTGGTGGTGTGCGTCTGTAGCTCCAGCTACTTGGAAGGCTAAGGAGGAAGGATCGCCTGAGCCAAGCAGGTCAAGGCTGCGGTGGCCACGAGCGTGCCACTGCACTCCAACCTGGGCGACAGAGTGAGATTCCAACTCAAAACAAAAAACAAAAAAACAGATGCTGAGGCAGGTGAACTGCTTGAGCCCAGGAGTTCCAGACCAGTCTGGGCAACAAAGAACTCATCTCTACAAAAAATAAGATAAATTAACTGGGCATGGTGGCACTCACCTGTCATCCCAGCTACTTGGAAGGCTGAGGTGAAAGGACCTCCTGAGCCCAGGAGGCTGAGGTTTTGGTGAGCCGTGTTGGTGCCACTGCACTCCAGCCTGTGCAAGAGAGAGACCCTGACTTGAAAAAAAAAACCACCCTACTTTGTTCAGGGGTATCGGGCCATGTGGTATAGACATGGCTGCTGCTGAGACAAATGCACTCAAAGGGAGATTAATTGTTGAACAGTATCCCCAGAATTGCACCTATAACACAAAGGCTTTTTTTTTTCATCAGAAGGTTGTTGAGTGAGCAGGGATTCAGGTTTGTTTGGAGGAAAAGCAGATGACATTTCTCCCATCCCATCCGTGACAAAGCATTCCTATCTGGAGATCAAACTGCCCATAATCCCAGGGATTTGACTCTCTCTGTCCCAGACAGTGTGGACGTTTCTTTCCACTCACTCATCTGAATCAACCCTCCCTTTATTTTGACATGGTCCTCGTTTTGGTGGAGCAAAGCTAGAGGCACTTTGGGAACTGCGAGAAACTGAGAGAACTGCCAGAAAGCCCATCTCCCGCCTTCCGGGTACTTTTCCTTCCTGCACACAAAGGCCCAGGTCTGCCCCCTGGTGGAAGCCACCAGACAACCCGAAGGAGGAAATGACTGAAGGGCACAGAGGAGCTAAGCACTGTATCAGTGTTTGCCACCCCCCAAAAAATCCTGTTGGATTAAATGCATTGACCTTAGGGTCATGCCTACCTGAGTTCAAATTCCAGATCTACCACATGCTAGTTTTGAAGCGTTGGCATGTGTATTAGTTTCTTAGGGCTGCCCTGACAACCTAACAAAGCACCACAAACTGGGTGGGAAAGAAAGAGACAGAGGGAGCGGGGGATGGAAGGGGAAGAGAGAGAGAGAGAGAGAGAGAGAGAAGAAGGGAGGGAGAGAAAGAAAGAAAGAAAAGAGGGAGGGAGGGAGGAAAGGGAAGGAAGGAAGGAAGAAAAACGGAGGGAGGGAGGGAAGTAATTTATTGTCCCAGAGGCGAGAAGTCTGGAGGCGAGAAGTCTGAAATTAAGGTGCAAGCTCAGTCATGTTGCCTCTGAATCCTGTGGGAACATCTGCTTTGCCTCTTCCTAGCTTCTGGTGGTTTCCAGCAATCGTTCCTCCAATCCTCCATCTTCACATGGCTTCTCTGTGTCTTTTCATATCGCCTTCCCTCTATGCTTGTCTCTCTCTGTGTCCACACTTCTACTTTTTCTAAGAACACCAGTCATATCAGATTAGAGCCCACCCTCCCCCCATATGACCCCATCTTAACTAATTATGTCAATGACCGTATTTCCTATTTAGGTACTAAAGGTTATGACATCAGCATATCTTTTTGGGGGGAGTCACAATGCAACCATAACAGCATGATTCTTCACCTTCTAGGACTTAGCTTAGTTAAGTGTAAAATGAAAATAATTATAGCTGGCTCCTAGCATTGATACATTCTGATGTAGAAAGATATTTGAGATATGTCATTCAGACATAGAGGAAGTTTCCGAGTAAAATACATGCATTGGAATGCCAATACAGAGTCTACTTCCCAATGAGTTTGGAGGTAGAAAATTTTCTGGAAGGATGCACAAGTGTCATCTCTGGGAAGATGTACTGGTGATACTGAAGGGTGTGTACTGGTTTTTGCCCTTGGTTCCTGACTCACAATTCCTACAGTCCTTGTCACTGTTTTGTCATAATGTTGGGGTGCTTTAGGCCTCAGGAAACATAATCTCTCTCTGAACTTCTACTGTTCCCCTTTCACCTTCCCAAGGCAGGACTCTAATCTGCTTGTGAAAGACCTTAGAGGAAGAAATACTACAGAGAGGCCAAGATAAGTCTGATCAGACAGGGCTTGCTGAGTTTAAATCATGAGCTTTTTGTCCAATCACATTCCTACACCATTGTCAATCATGCCTACATAATGAAACATCCATTAAAAACCCAAGAGGAGGCCGGGCATGGTAACTCAAGTCTGTAATCCCAGCACTTAGGGAGGCTGCGGTAAGAAGATTGCCTGAGCTCAGGGGTTCAAGACCAGCCTGGGCAATTTGGTGAGACTTCATGTCCACAATAAATCAAAAAATAATCCAGGTGTGGTAGTGTGCACCTGTAGTTCCAGCTACTTGGAAGACTGAGGCAGAAAGGTTGCCTGAGCCCAGCAGGTCAAGGTTGTGGTAGCCGTGAGCATACCACTGTACTCCAACCTGGGTGACAGAGTAAGACTCCAACTCAAAAAAAAAAAAAAAACCCAAGAGGAAACTACAGTGAGATACTATCTAACCAGGAAGGATGGCTATCCTTAGCAAGTCAAAACAAAAGGTACTAGTGTGGCTACTGAGAAAAAGGGATGCTTCTACACTGTTGGTGGGAATGTAAGCTAATTCAACCTCTATGGAAAGCAGTGTGGCAATTTCTCAGAGAACTAAAAATTGAGTTTCCATATGACCCATCAATGCCTCTCCTGGAAATATACCCAGAGGAACATAAATCACTCTACCAAAAAGACACCTGCATATGTACGTTCACTGCAGCACTATTCACAGTAACAAAAACATGGAACCAACCCAGATGCCCATCAAAAGTGAACTGAATAAAGATAATGTAGTACATATACACAATGGAATATTATACAGCCATAAAGAAGAACTAACTCGTGGTCTTCGCAGCAACTTGGATGCAGCTGGAGACCATCATACTAAGTGAACTATACAGAAACAAAGAACTGAATACCGCATGTTCTCACTCATAATCAGGCCCTGAACACTAGTCACATTAGCACAAGGAGGGAGCACTTACACGCCACGTGGTGTACATTCCACATTTATTTGAACTTCACAACAACCCGACGAGGCAGATGCTGTTGTGGTTTGTTTCACTTTCTTTTATTAAATGGTGAAAAGAACATCAACAAATTATGAAAATGAAATGAAATGAAAATAATTATAGCCAGCTCATAGCACTGATGTAGAAAGACATAAGATATGTCTCTCAGACATAGAAGAAGCTCCAGAGTAAAATACATGCCACGGACACCCCTAGGGAAGAAAGGAAGGGACCAGGGAGTGGGGCACGTGGTAACACAATGGGTGCCTGGTCCACTATCAGAGGGAGGGAGGCCCAGCTAGAAGACCAGACTTCACCTGCATGCAACCTGCTTATGCAATAAATCCCCACTTGTACCCCACAACTCTAAAATAAAATTTTAAAAATCCAAGAGGACTGGATTTGGGGAGCTTCCGGAGAGCTGAATGCGTGGAGGTTTCTGGAGGGTGGCATGCCCAGAGGGGACATAAAAACTCCGTGTCCCTTCCCCCATACCTCACCTTACACATCTCTTCATCTGCATCTTTTATCATATTCTTCGTAATAATCCGGTACATGTGTTTCCCTGAGTTCTGTGAGCCACTTCAGCAAATTAATCGAACTCAAAGCAGAGGTCATGGGAACTCCAATTTATAGCTGGTCCGTAAGTGGAAACTGGGACTTGCTACTGGTGTCTGGGATTGGGGGAAATCTTGGGGACTGACTCCTCCACCTAAAGGATTGGACACTATCTCCAGGTAAATAGTGTTGGAACTGAATTGAAGAAGACCCAGGTGGTGTTCGTGGCAGAACCGCCTGGCAAAAATCCCCACACATCTTGGGGTCACAGAAGACTTCTGTGCTGACTGTTGTTGTGTGTTGGTGTGAGAACAGAGGAAAACCACAGCTGAGAGTCTCCCCTAAACAGAGAGTAAAGGGAGGAAGTGCTTGGTCTTTCCCAATGAATCCCTTTGGTTCTGTTTGAACTGCTTTTACAGAGACACATTTTATTTTCATAATTTAATGAAAGAAAGTGAAACAAACCACAACAGTATCTGCCTCGTCGGATTGTTGTGAGGATCACGTACATGTGGAATGTACACCACGTGGCACGTAAGTGCTCCAAGGATGGCAACTGTGGGCATTCTCCTGCAGTCTTCACTGAAGCATTCATTTTAATAGACAAAATCTGGAAACAAGCTAATGGTCCAACTAATGGAAAAGGTTTATTCAGGAAATGACTGCACATGCACTTGAAGTTTGATGAAGCAGCATTAAAAATTATATTTACCCAAAGTCCACAATAACAAGGAAAACTGACTGCCACACAATGGAAATGGAAAAATAAACAGAAATTGGGATACAAATATCAAGTTTTGCAGCATGGCTGTAAAAATAACGTAAAATAAACATAATCAGCACAGAGAGTGGCTTTGCTAGTGTAGCAGAATTATGAGTGATTTTTCTCTTCTTTCTATGTGTTAGTAATTTCCACATTTTCTTTAAGGACATGTCCTACTTTTACAACAAGAGGGGGAAAAGTATGATTGAAAGGGAGGAAAAAAGATGAAATGTGATCTTATTTCCCCTTTAGAAAGATTCCATCTCCAGGTAAATCATTACCTCCCACTTTACAGAAATCCTTGTTTTCCAGAGACATCACCAACATCACTGCTGAGAAGCAGCATTTTCAAATCTGCAAGAATCAGCCCCCGAGCCCATAGACCTTTCTCAACATTTCCTTTTTTCCTCGAGTGCCACCAGCTCTATGTTAAACCTTTAAATGTCCCTTTCCAGAATGACTCAAGCCTGAAATGTCCCTTTCCAGAATGTTCCTGTCTCTTCTGTCTTTCTTTGACCCAGGCACACTTGTACGGAGTGAATGTGAGAGACAGAATCCATTTCCCACTCTGGGTTTTCCACATTGATATCAGGCAACTGGTCAATCAATCTTGATGCTGCTGGTGGTCTAAGTCTTCTCTGAACAAACACAGAGCTGGCTACTTCTTGAGCTCTTATTATTTGAGATCATGTTTGTCTTTATTGTTGGCAGGAGGAAACATCTTGGTCTGCCCCCACTTTAGCTGACCTAATCCTGAAGCGCTTTGGACTTTCTTTGGTCCTTGGCCACCAACAGTTAGCATTCTGTGGGCTGTCTCCTGCTCTGCTGAATGTTTCTTTTGCTTTGCAAAAGTTTTTCGGTTTGATGAGGTCCCGCTTGTCTACCTTATCTCTTATGTCATAGGCTTTTGGGGTTTTTGACAGGAATTGGTGCCTATTCCAATGTCTATAAGGGTGTCTCCTGCGTTTTCTAAGATTCTTATAGTTTGAGGTTTTACATTTAGGTCTCTGATCTATTTAGAGTTGATTTTTGTGTGTGGTGATAGGTAGGGGTCTTGTTTTAATCTTCAGCATGTGGTCAGCCAGTTTTCCCAGGACCATTTACTAAATAGGTTCTCCTCTCCCCAGTGGTTGTTGTTGGAGGCTTTGTCAAAGACGAGTTGGTTGAGGTTTTGTTTCTGGAATTTCTATCCTGTTCCATTGGTCTATATGCCTGTTCTTATACCAATACCAGGCTCTTTTGATGATTGTAGCTTTATAGTAAAGTTTAAAGTCTGGAAGTTTGATACCTCCCACATTGTCTATTTTGCTGAGGATTATTTTGGCTATTTGTAGTCTTTTATGTTTCCATATAAATTTCTGTATTGTCCTTTCTGGGCCTGAGAAGAATGATGTTGGTAATATAATGGGTATTACATTAAAAAACCAAACAGCCCTATAAAAAAGTGGGCAAAAGACATATGAACAGCCAACAGATACATTAAAAAATGCTCAGCCTCACTAATTATCAAAGAAATGCAAGTCAAAGCCACACTGAGATACCATCTAACTCCAGTGAAGATGACTGTCATTAATAAACAAAAACAACAGATGCTGGTGCAGGTTCAGAGAAAAGGGAACACTTCTACACTATCGGTGGGAGTATAAACTAATACAACCTCTGTGTAAAACAGTGTGGCAATTTCTAAAAGATCTAAAAATCAACCTTCCATATGACCCAACAATCCCTCTTCTGGGAATATACCCAGAGGAACTAAAATCATTCTACAAAAAAGATACCTGCACACACATGTTTATTGCAGCACTATTCACAATAGCAAAAACATGAAACCAAACATGCTGCCCAATGAAAGTGGACTGGAAAAAAAAATTTGGTGCATATACACAATGGAATATTACACAGTCATAAAGAAGGACAAAATCATGAACTTCACAGCAACTTGGATGAGTTTAGAGTCTATCATACTCAGTGATCTATCACAGAAACAAAGAACTAAGTACCACATGTTCTCACTCATAAGTGGGCCCTGAACATTTATCATAATGCTATAAGAAATGGATCAGCAGTAGCGAGACACTGCCAGGGGAGGGGGCCACATAACATCACTAAGGGCACCTGATCCTAAACCAGGAGAAGTGAAGACCAATGGGAGGCCCAAACTTTACCTGCACGTAGAACACTTATGTACCTAATCCTGACTTGTACGCCACATATTTAAAATAAAATATTTTTTAAAATTCATATTTAGGAAAAAAAGAACTCTCTGTTCTGCCCAGCAATAACGAGAAGTCCCCCACTTCAGTTATCCATAGTGGTGGAGTGGAGAACCTGCACTTCCACCCCCACCTGGCGGTAACAAGGCAGCACCCACATCCTTTCCTGGAGCAGTGTCCCCAAAAAAAGCATGTCAAAAAAAAAAAAAAAAGACAGGCAACCCCTTTGGGTCCCCTCCCGCGGTGGGAGCTTTTCTGTCCTCAATAAATCCTGCTTTCTAAAAAAAAAAAAAAAAAGACTATTTGGACCTCATCAAAATTTAAAATTTTGCTGTGCAAAAGACCTTGTGAATAGGATGAAAAAGGCAAACTATAGATTGGGAGAAAATATTTGCAAACCATACGTCCCACAAAGGACTAGTATCTAGAGTACATAAAGAATGCTCAAAGTTTAACAGTAAAAAAAAGAAAAAAAAGAAGACAACAATCCAATTATAAAATGGGCAAAAGACATGAAGAGGATCTAGAGATGGCAAACAAGCACATGAAAAAATAGTTAATATCATTAGCTATGAGAGGAATACAAAGGAAACCCATCGAAAGACATCACCTCACACATATCAGAATGATTCAAATAAAAAATAGTGACCAAATATCAGCAAGGATTGAACACATATTGTTGGTGAGAATGTAAGATGGCAGGGTATGCTAGAGCCTGCCTGTAGTCTTAGCCGTGGGAAAGGCTGAAGCAGGAGGATTGCTTGAGCCCAGGAGTTCTGGGCTGTCATGCACTATGCCGACGTGTATGCTAAGTATAGCATCAATATGGCAATCTCCCGGCTCAGCCTGTAATCCTGCACTTTGGGAGGCCAAGGTGAGTGGATTGCCCGAGTCCGCAGGTTCGAGACCCACCTGGGCAACTTGGCGAGACCTCATCTCTACAATAAAAAAAAAAAAAATCCAAAAAAAAAAAAAAAAAAATAGCTGGGCGTGGTAGCACGTGCCTGTAGTTCCAGCAACTTGGAAGGCTGAGGCAGAAGGATCTCCGGAGCCCAGCAGGTCAAGGCTGCGGTGGCCAGGAGCGGCCACTGCACTCCAGTCTGGGTGACAGAGTGAGACTCCGACTCAAAAATAAATAAATAAATAAAATGGCAACCTCCCAACATGGTGACCAAATTGCTCCCAACATGGTGACCAAACTGGCTCAGCCCAGGTTAGAAACAGAACAAGTCAAAACTCCCATGCTGATTGGTAGCGGGATCGAACCTGTGAATAGCCACTGCGCAACCAAGCCAGAACCCACCTCCGTAAGAAATACAATTAAAAGAGGGAACGTAAGTGGCACACATATTCCTGAAAACTATTTGGCAGTTTCTTAGAAAATGAAACACGCGACTGCTATACAATCCAGCAACTGCATTCTTGGATATGCATCCTAGATAAATGAAAATTTATGTTCACACAAAAACCTCTACATAAATGTTTATGGCAGCTTTTACTCTTAATAGACAAAAATTGGAAACAGCTTGTGATGTTGTAAAATATATATTTGGTCTTGGACCCCGTTTCCTGGCATAGAAGTCCTAAAATCTTTAGAATCTCCAAAGTTCTGTCTTTTTGCATGCTAATGAGAATGACCTGTGGCTGGTTACATCCTTCTCGCTCACCTGCCCCCTTCCCCCATAGCCTCAGGAAGGGGACTGGTCACTGGAAAGACCAAGGCAGGATTAGAGGGTGGACTTTCAGCCCCATCCCCCAACCTCCGGGGAGGGGAGAGGGGTTGAAGGTTAAGTGGTCACCAATGCCAATGGCTTAATCCATCACACCTATGTAATGAAGCCTCCTTAAAAACTCAAAAGGACAGGTCCAGAAAGCTTCTGGAGAACTGAACACATAGAGGTTTCTGGAAGGTTGTAAACCCAGAGAGGGCATGGAAACTGTTCTCCTCTTCCCACATCAGGCCCTATCTGTGTCTCTTCATCCCTGAATTCTATGAGCTGCTCTAGCCAATTAATCAAACTCAAGGAGGGGATTGTGGGAACTTCTATTTATAGCTGGTTGGTTAGCACACAAGTAAAACAACCTGGGGCTTGCAATTGGCTTCGAAAGTGGGGAAGCAGTCTTGTGAGGCTGAGCCCTCACTCTGTGGGATCTGACACTACCGCCAGGTAGACAGTCCATGAAATTGATCTAGAGGATGTCCAGCTGGTGTCTGCAGCAGAAATGATCGCTTCTTTGGTGTCCTCACACATTTGATCACAGAAGTCTTCTGTGTTGACTGTTGTGGTTTGAGTGTATGGGGAAAAAGAAACTTTATTTGAAAAATGGGCCGGGCTCGGTGGCTCAGCCTGTAATCCCGCGCCTTGGGAGGCTGAGGTGAGTGAATTGCCTGAGCCTGCGGGTTCGAGACCCGCCTGGGCAACTTGGTGAGACCTCGTCTCTACAATAAATCAAAAAATAAAAAATAAAAGGAATGATCAACTAACTAAATAAACTATATATTCTAGCCAGGCGCAGTGGCTCACGCCTGTAATTCCAGCACTTTGGGAGGCCTACGAGAGAGGATTGCCTGAGCCCACAGGCTCAAGACCAGCCTGGGCAACATGGCAAGACCTCGTCTCTACAATAAATTAAAAAAAAAATTAGCCAGGCGTGGTAGCGCGTGCCTGTAGTTCCAACTACTTGGAAGGCTGAGGCAGAAGGATACC
>CAUYQG010150862.1:0-38161 GCA_963574415.1 Tarsius wallacei | reverse complement strand
GTTCCCTTTTCGCCACACCCTCTCCAGCAATTGTTATTTTTTGAGTTATTGATAATTGCCATTCTGACTGGAGTTAGGTGGTATCTCAGCGTGGTTTTGATTTGCATCTCCCTGATGATTAGTGAGGTTGAACACTTCTTCACTCATATAGTAGACCTTGATCATCCAACGTATTACCACAAGAAAATGACTGACTGTGGTGGGAAACTGGGGGGGGGGTGGGTGAGGGGGATGGGATTAATGGTGGTGGGTATCTATCTGGGGATGGGGAGACACCTCTTATCAACAAGGGTACCTGAACGAAATATTTTTGTATACCTAACCCCTAACTGTACCCCACAATAACATAATAAAATAAAATAAAAACAAAACAAAACAAAAAAAAAACAAAAAAAAAACTGGGGTTTGGATCCCAACTCTGACTCTGACTAGCTGGGTGGCCTAGGCACACTAAGGGGCACATCACTTGACCTCTTGGAGCTTGTTATCTGTAATATGGGATAAGGCCTCCCTTATAGGGTGGTTCTGAAGACCCAGTGAGATACATACATGAAGCTCCTAGAGTGGAGGAGCTTTAAGACGTGGCAGGCCGCGCTTTTTGGGAGGCTGGATAGGGAGTTCCACCTGCTGGGCTTTGAACTTGAGACATTCTAAGCACCCAGTAGTTGACTTAATAATTCGGGGAGACTAGTCTGGCATGATGGTGGTAGTGATGGAGTAAGTCATTTGTTTTTTGTTTTTTTTTTGAGTCAGAGTCTTACTCTGTCACCCAGGTTGGAGTGCAGTGGCATGCTCATGGCCACCGCAGCCTTGATTTGCTAGACTCAGGTGATCCTTCCACTTCAACCTTCCAAGTAGCTGGAACTACAGGTGTGCACCACCACATCTGACTAATTTTTTGATTTATTGTAGAGATGAGGTCTTGCCAAGTTGCCCAGGCTGGTCTCGAAATCCTGAGCTCAGACAATCATCTTTCTTCCGCCTCCCAAATGTTGGAATTACAGGCATGAATCACCGTGCCTGGCTAGTTATTTGTTTTCTAAAGAGTTACTTCTGCCTGGTGTGGTGGCTCATGCCTGTAATCCCAGCACTTTGGGAGGCAGAGGTGAGAGGGTTGCCTGAGTTGAGGGGTTCGAGATCAGCTTGGGCAACTTGGTGAGACCTCATCTCTACAATAACTCAAAAATAATAATAAAAAATTATCCGGGTGGGATGGCACGTGCCCGTGGTTCCAGCTACTTGGAAGGCTGAGGTAGATGGATCGCCTGAGTCCAGCGGGCAGAGGCTGCAGTGGCTGTGAGCGTGTTGCTGCACTCCAGCCTGGGCAACAGAGTGAGATTCCCACTCAAAAAAAAAAAAAAAAAAAAAAAAGAGTTACTTCTAGAGAGAGTAAAGGCATCCAGGAACTGGAGAGCCTACTTTTTGGCAAGCGCCCACAGGCATTTCTTCATCCCTGATAATGATCCCGGGAGAGGTGTGATGGCTCTGCCCAGCCCCCGTCCACTTTTCCCGATGAAGAAAACAGGCTTCAAGAGGTTTTGTGACTTGTCCAAGGCCTTGTGATTAATTTCTGGCAGAATTGGAAATCCAGCAGAGAGAAAGGGTCAGGGTCTTGGTGCCACTTACTCATTTATCTGTTTTTCTTGCAAATATTTATTGAATCCCTAAGTATGTCTCAGGACCATTCTAGAAAAGAGACTCAGAAGTCCTTGGAAGTGTGTACCAAGAAACACTGAGTGTGACATTCCAAGGCTGGTCCTGTCTGGCACTGTCTCTCTTTGTGGTTCCTCTTCAGCCACCTCCTCTTCATACGCAGGGATCTGGAATCACCACATGTTTCATTTTTGTTTGGACTTGCCAGCCTTGGTACCTGCTACTCCTTCTGCTGGAAATGCTCTTGCTTTCCCGTTTCACCTGGAAAACTCCTATTCACTCGTTAAGACCTGATGCCACCTCTGGGAAGTTGTTCTTGCTCATCCCTTGACAAATTTGGTTTTAGATTATTTGTCTATTTGTGTAATTAAATTTTCATTACACTTCAGAGTTTCTGAGTGTTTAAACAACTTACCGAACGAAGTTCACACAGCTATCTACTGTGTAAATCAGGATTTGAACTTGGAACTTCCTGACACCAAAGCCAATGCACGTAACTGCTAGACCACCTGGCCACTCTAGTTAGTGGCTCCTTCTTCAGGCTCCCAGAGAACACATGCTCTGTCATGGAACTCACCGTACTTGATTGTAATTATTCATTTCCTGGTGAGATTTTCAGGGGAAGGGACTCTATGGAGTCCTTATGATGACTCAGCATAGAATCGACAGCTTAGATGCTCACAGGCTGACAACAAAGGTCAAGAATGTGCCTGGTGCTGGGCCAACCTCTCTATACTCATTATATCATGTATTACTCATGACAGTCCATGAGATAGTGATTATTATTCTTCTCATTTCACATTTGGGCCAACTGAGGTTTAGAGAGTTGAAACAATGTATCCAAGTCCCACAGCTAAAAGAGGCAGAGCTGGGATTCAGACTCAGGTCTGGCTTATTCCAGAGCCCGCTCTCTTAACTGCTATATTACACAGCTTCTTCTGGACATGTTCTGTCAGACCCCGTGGTGGTGCTGGTTATACAGACAAGTAACACTGAGCTCCTACCCTAAGGGAGCTCATAGTCAACATCCTGACATGATCAGATAGTGACACATGCCATAGTGCAGGTAGCCTGGGGAAGAAGTGCATAATTCATCTGAGGGAGTGCTGGGGAAAGATTTCCTGGAATAAGGATACATGAACAGCGTTTTGAAGGTCAAATAAGAGTCTTTCAGAGGGTTTGAAGGTTAAATAAGAGTCTTCTAGGAGGTGGAAGGACATCAGACATGATGAGAGCTGCATACATAGATGGGGGGAGGAGGGTGGAGGGCAGAAGGAGAGAGAGAAAGAGAGAGAGAGAGAGAGAGAGAGAGAGAGAGAGAGAAAGAGAGACTGATTGGTAGGGAAACTCCAAGTGTCCAGAAACTTCACCCTGCCTGTCTTTATCTTTCTTCCTGCCAGATGTGGAGAATCGCAGCTATAAACAGCTGGCTGTGCCTGCTCTGCTGGAGTTCTTGGTTCTCCTCTCACACCTGTCTGCTTAGAAGGGAACAGGCAGGCTGTGATGCTCTGTGGGATTCTTCTCAGTGCTGGGGCAGGAGGAGAAATGGTGGGGTGACCGCTCTGGACGTCCGAGTCCAACACCTGCTCCCCACTCCTCTTGGGTGCACAGCTCAGCTCCCAGCTTCCCTGCAGTGAGGCGAGAGACCAGGAACGCTTGTACTCAGAGTATCATGACCAACATCCATATAGCTGGGGGGGGGGGAGGGGGGCTGAGGGCAGGCTCTGGAGGTGGAGGCTGCCTCTTCCAGTTGTTTTTTGCAGCAACAGAGGGAATAACAGAGGCCAAGGTCTGGCAGGCTTAGGAGTTGGGGTGTCTTGCCTGTCTTTCCTCAGCCTCTTCTGCTATAGACACTGATGGTCCCCTGCCTCCAGACTGTCCCTGCCAAGTTCCTGAGCTTGCCCTGACCTAGCCTGGTTCTGGGTGGGAACCCAGCATAGGAAGGATTAGGCCTGGTACCAGTTGTGTTTTCCTGAATACAGGATCTGAGATCTGAGCACCCAGATTCCCCAATCCTGGTCCTTCCCCTCAGGGTGAGTGCCTGGGCCAATGGCTGACTGCTGGGTTCACCTAATCTTCTGTGCTGGATTAAGGCTCTGACATCCAGCTTCACTTCTAGGAGCAAGGCCTCTCTCAGGGGCCATTCCTGGTCCCTGTCTCCTACTGCACTCTGGAAACCCACTGTACTCTGGAAACCTGCTTTAAACATTGAAGGCCCCAACTCCACCCCACTAAGACACTCCACACCCCACGTTGTGCTAATGTCCAGATGGGATTCCAGGTGCAGCCTCGGATTAGACCCAGTTTGGCCACATCTCCTTAGATATGTCTAGTAGTTTGGAATCCAAGCTGCTCCCTGCTTAGCCACCTGCAAAGCAGGGTCCAGCTCCCAGCCAGGTTCTGCCTCTTCTTTAGTCTCATGTGTGTGTCTGAGTACATGTGTGTGTCTGAGTACATGTATCGGTCAGTGATTATGCTGGAGTGGCCAACTGGATGTGTGTCAGTGTGCATGTATGCTCTTTGAGGCTGTCACATGTCGTTGTGTGCTATGTTCTCAGCCCAATTCTGGTGCATATTTGTGAACATGCTTAGATACATCATGAACATGCCTGGTGGACCTGGAGGGGGATCTGTATGTATGACATTGCATACCTTCAAGAACACAGGTATATGTCCATACACATATAAAAATCTCTCCAATATGTACATGCACACACATGAATATATGGCTATCTAAGCTTGTGTCTGTGAGAGATTGTCCTTGACTTAGGACAGTCTTTTGGAAGGCCTTTCTGAAAGGAAAGGGGACAAAGTCCAGTCTTCCTTCTTGTCATCACACTGTGGACTAGGCTGGCTTGTGATTGAGGGAGTGGAGATGAGTGGCCCTCTGGGATCTCTCTGCCCAACACTCTGGAACTTCTTCTGCTGTCCCCTAGCCCTGTGGCCTCTGCTCTGAGTACTTCAAGATTACCTGGCACCTTGGCCCAGTTCCCATTCCTTTATTTTGTAAAGTGTGTACCTGCAAAAGGTACAAGAGAAAGTCCAACCCCTGCCACTTCTGTCTGGAGAATGATGTCCACTGTTCTGCAGTTTCCCACTGTGGCCTGTGGAGGGCCTTCTCTTCCACTGCTCATGTCTAGGCCGTGACACCCTTGCGGAAAGGGGCCTGAGGAGAGGTTCCTGGCCTGGCTGGCTCTTCCTGAGGCCTGGGTTTGCCAGAGGTCTTCAGCACTGGCAGAGAACTTAGGTTTGCTTGGAGGTACTCCCAAAGACCCTGGGTGGTGTCGGGACCTAGGGGTGCATGTCCAGAGTGTCTCCTTCCCAACAAATCTCTAGATGGGCAGGGGGAACACTCGTGGGGGAGATTACCAATTTAAATAGGAAATGTAAGCAATTTGGATGGAACCCCAGGATGGCAGTTTGAGAGCTCATTCTCTGCCCCGTGGGGGTTTGATTACAACCAACTTGGCTGATAACGTGTGGAGAGGGCCAGAGAAATGGTTTCCAAGGAAACTCAGATATTTCTAAGGCCCTTTGGCTCAGGTGGGAGCCAGGGCTGGCTGGAAAATCAGAGGTTGTGCTCAATACCACGAGGCTCTCTGTCCCCTGTCAGCCCCTGCCCACACTCTGCCTGTTTCTGTGCCTACCCCTGCGCTCCCAAACCTGGCCTACATTTTCATTTCCTGCCTACAACAGTTGTTCCCCTCTTTGTCTCTGCTCTCTCAGTGTCCTTATTCATCTCAGCCTATGTCTGCACACTTGGGAAAGTTGGCAAACAGGAAAACTAAAATAAAGTAAAAAAATTAAAATTTTGATTTTTTAAACTAATGGCTACTATTCATATAGCACCTACTATGTTCCAGAAATGTAACAGGACCATTGCTTTGTTAAACTCCATTGTGTCCATGTGGTTCTTTGAGCTATGGTCACCATGCTTCCTAGCTTTGGCCCCCTCCCCTACCTTGGGGAAGTGAATCTCCTCTCTCTCTCTCTTCAATTTGCTTTCTAAATAAACTATAATTTCCAATCTAAAAAAAAAAGAAGAAATGTAACAGGATTTACTTCTATTATTTCCACTTTCACAGCAATTCTGTGTTAGAGAGAATGTTATGTGTTCATCTAATCCCCTTTCCTTTTTTTCCTAGAACTACTTATCCCAGCATTCCTTGCTATAAGGTTGAGTCATGTGACTGAGTCTGGCCAATGGAATATGGCTAGGAGTAATACATGTCACTTTTGTGGCTGGCCCTTAAAAAATACCATGTGCTGTCTTCTACACACACTCACACTTTGTTCTTTGTCGGCTGCTGAAACAGAAAATCTAGTGGAGGATGCTGAACCCTAGGGATGGCCACTGGATCAAAGTTCTGTGTAATCTTGTATAGTAGTCCCTTGGCTCCTGCTCACCTTAATTGAACTGTAATATTATGCTTGTGAAGCCACTGAGGTTTTGGCAATTGTTTATTAAGCAGTTGCCTTGCCTGATAATACAAGACTGAAAAAAGAGCCAACTCAGAGATACTTAGTAACTTGCTAAAGTCACACAGCAAGTAAGTGGTACATCTGGATTTGAGCTCAAGTTATGTCTTTTCCACTATACCAGGTTCCTATATAGACATGCATGGGTCTTTGTTTCTTGAGGAGTCACAGAAAGAAAAACACAGAGCAGGCTGAGAGATAAGGAAGGAGGGAGCAGCTAGAGGGCAGGTGTGTGGAGTGGCACATCACAGCAGTGGAGGATGGTAGAGTTTCAAGGAAAGGGTGGTCAAGTGTGTCTAATGAGACCTAGCCAGGTGGAGGACGAAGAGGGGTGGGAAGAGACCATTAAATTTAATGATCGTGGTGACAGTTTCATCTGAGTGACGGGGCAGACGCCAGCTTGCAGGGGGCCTTGGAAACAAGTCGGTGGTTGTGTTGGTGAAGGAAAGGAGAGAAAAAAAGAGATAGCTTTAAGTGGAGTCCAGGACAAGGGAAAGCATTTTGAGAAGGGAGTTCGTGGTTAGGGAGAGATTAAAAATAAAAAGGGAATCATGACCTACATAATGTAAAGCACCTGGATGTGATAATTTCCTCCTTTCTGCTTGGCTCTGGCGTGCATTTCCAGAGCTCAGCTGACTAGGAAGCAGGGAGGGGAGGGAGCTGGCCAGCAGGTCATGCAGCATTAACTGGACTCAAGGCCATTTCCTGAATGGGCGAGGGGGTGGCAGCTGAAGTGTTGTGATTGAAGAGCCTGAAATTCTTCAGGGTCTTCTAAGACTGTCCATTTGACTAGGTCAAGGAATTCATGTAGATAATCCTGGATGGTAAAGCTGTACAATACCTAACAATTTGCTAGAACCCAGTGACAGAGTCCCCGAGTGTCCCCAAATGTCCATTCTCTCCTTCCTCTTAGTCAAACGTGACCGCTTATTGACATGACTACATTTCCTAGTCTCCCTTGCAGCTGGGCATGGCTGTATGCTCAGTTCTTTCCAAAAGGATATGTGCAACTTCCAGATCACATGCTTATGTAGAAGCAGTTTGCACCGAACCTTGTTTATTTCTTCCTTCCCAAAAGGTGGTACTCGAGAGTGCTATTGATGAGACAACTGTGACTACATGAACAAAGGCAGGACCCTGTGAAATGGCTGAGCAACCCTTGAGACCTCAAGGAAAAGAACCGCCCACTGCTGTGGACCACCCCTGTCTCTTTCTCTGCTCTGTTGCACGGGAGAGAAATGACCTTCTATTTCATGTAAGCCACTGGATGTATGGGTCTTATTGTGAAAGCAGCTTGGCCTATAACTTAATATTCTCCTCTCTGTCTTTCGATGTGTCTTTCTGCAGTTCTCTCCTCCATTCAGCAGTCCTGTCATTCCTCCTTTGTCATTTTTTCCCTTCTTTTTCTTCTCTCTCCACTTCCATGGCCATATTCTTTCAGTCTCCACCCCACATCTAGAACTTCTCCTTCTCTTCTCTCTGTCATTGTCTTCTGCAAAGCAATTAGCCCTTTGGTTATTCAGTCACCAACACCTAGTAATTTTATTATTTGTGGTCACTCTCCAGGGGTCAGGTCTTGACCTTGATCTACTTTCTACATTCCACATGCTTTTCTTAGTTAATCTCATCTACTTTTTCAGTTTAGATTCCATCCGATGACACTAGGTCTATATCTCTAGCTTGACTTCTTGGTTCACCTCACCTCAATTCCAGATATCTGTGTCAGTTAGGATGCTTGTGGCATACATAGCAGAAAACCCAACTCAAAGTGGCTTAAACTGTATGGAAATTTATTGGCTCACATAGCACGATAAGATAGGTTGACCTTCTGAGTGGCTTGGTCCAGTGGTTCAATGAATTGATCAAAAGTCCAAGCTTTTCTATCTTTCCATTATACTCCTCTCCCAGAATTGCCTTATCCAAGGCTCCTGGGCTGTAGGAATGCTGTCAGGAGTAATCAGGATGACTCTTTTCCTTGTTCTCATCAGGAGAGCTCCTCTCCCATAGTCATTGAAGACAGGTACTTTCCTTTTGTCTGAATGGGTCGGTTTATGGCTTCTACATCTGTAAAGACAAAAGGGGGCCAGGTGCGGTGGCCAGCCTATAATCCCAGCACTTTCGGAGGCCAAGGTGAAGGATTGCTTGAGACCAGCCTGGTAGGAGTTTGGGATTAGCCTGGGCAATATAGCAAGACCTTGACTCTACAAAAAATTAGAAAAATAGCCCAGTGTGGTGGCTTGCACATGTAGTTCCAGCTACTCAGGAGGCTGAGCAGGGAGGATTGTTTGAACCCAGGTGCATGAAGCTGGGGGGAGCTGTGATTGTGCCACTGCATTCTAGTCTGGGCAACAAAGTGAGAAAGACCCAGACTGAAAAAAAGAAAGAAAGAAAGAAAGAAAAAAGACACAAGGGGAATGGTATGTGCTCACTGGCTTAGATTTCTGCTGTAACAAAGTCACTGGCAAGGGGGATTGTCATGGGGTAGGTTATTATGAATTAGTTATATGAGTAGGGCCCACCCTGGATCTGGAGTGATCCCTCAGATTGCATTTCTGGGTCAGACGGAAGAGGGGTTGAGTGGATGTTGGAAAGTCAATTACAATGTTGACTCCAATATTAAAATCTAAACTCATCATGTCTACTCATTCCCCTCAACTCAGACTTCCTCCTGTGTTTTCAATTTCAGTTTATGGTCCCACTATAACTCAACTGCTTTAATCAGAAACCAGAGTAATCCTTGACTTTCTCTTTTTGTCCCCATTCAATGGTTATTCAGTCACCAATGCCTAGTACTTTTATTATTCGTGGTCACCTCTCCTATCTGCTCTCCCCACTCTGTTTTTCAATTGGTTTCCTTTCTCCTGTCCCAGCACTCTCCAATCTACCTTCCCTGCTGCTTCTAGAATGAGCTTTCAAAAATGCAAATCTGATCCTTTTTGTCAACCCTTTGCTTAAACCCTTCACTGGCTTCATATCATTTGCAGGATAAAATCCAACCTATCCCCAGATGGTTGGGGGCTAAGTAGGATTTGAAATGCTTTATCTTGGCTACAAAGGGACCACAGTTAATACTGACACATAGAAGTGTCAATAAATATTTGTCGCACTAAACAGAATGCTGTGTGATGTGCATGCGTGTATATAAGGGCCTGACGAGAGGTGGATGATTTAGGCTTATGCCTGGGGTGCAGGGGTAGTCACCGTGAAGTGGCCTGACGTTTGACAAAGCTCAGAATTTATACTGCTACGGTGGGTTCTGTTTTTAATAGTAGCCTGGTGCTTAAGAACTTTGGTTTAGAAGTTAGACCTCCGGAGCCAAGTTCGAATTCTAACACTGTTCTTTGCCACCTTGGGCAAGTGGTTTAATTCTCCAACCTCAATATCCTCCTCTGCAAATGAAGATAATAATATTACCCACCTCAAAGATTTCTTGTGAGAATTTGATGAGATGATGCTCAGAAAGCACTTGGCACATGGCAAATATGTAATAATTGTTGGTTGTTATTGTTATTACTTAATTGAAATCTAATGTAAATTATAGTCATGTACCACATAACAACATTTTGGCCAATGACAGACTACATATGCAACAGTTGTCTCGTAAGATTCTAGTGGAGCACGTAGAGACACTTCACATATGGCATTTGAGACTGGAGATTAAGTAGGGGAAATGATTGATGTTCTGTAATGATGTTAGGACATTTGATTTTCCATATGAAAAAAAATAAATAAATACCATCAGCCGGGCTCGGTGGCTCAGCCTGAAATCCCGCGCCTTTGTGAGGCTGAGGTGAGTGGATTGCCTGAGTCCGCGGGTTTGAGACCCGCCTGGGCAAGCAAGACCTCATCTCTACAATAAATCAAAAAATTAGTCGGGCGTGGTAGCGCGCGCCTGTAGTTCCAGCTACTTGGAAGGCTGAGGCGGAAGGATCGCCGGAGCCCAGCAGGTCGAAGCTGGGGTTGCCAGGAACGGCCACTGCACTCCAGTCTGGGCGACAAGAGTGAGATTCCAACTCAAAAAAAAAAAAAATACCATCTAGGTTTGTGTCAGTACACTTGATGATGTTTGCACAATGACAAAATTGCTTAACGATGCATTTCTCAGAACGTATCCCTATCGTTAAACTTCACATGACTGTATTAATATTTAAAACCGACTAAGAGATGTTTTATTAGTACAAACTTATCCTAAAAGAGAATGAATTAAATAATATCTCCTCTCAAATATGAACACAAGTTTTCCTACTGATGGTCTTCAACACAAGTTTTCCTATTGATGGTCTTAGATGTGTTAAAATTTGATAGGGGATGTCTTTAAGTGTGAAATTTTTTTTACATTACTTTGTACATAGTTAAAAATTCACCAAAACAGAATTAAAATCAAACATTTAGGGAGCTCTTGGAACACTTCTGAGGAAGGATTTAAAAACCATGGCTCTGGCCCTGCACTGTACCATATGACAGCCATGAGCCACACGTGGCTATAGAGCAACTGATATTGGCCAAGCAAAATGAGGTGTGCTGTCAATGTATATTCACATGGGACCTCGAAGACTTAGAACAGAAAAGCCATGCAAAATCTCATTAACAAGTTTTTATACTGATCATGTGTTGAAACGATATTTGAGATATATTGGGTTAAATACATATATTATTAATATTAATTCTACCTGTTTCTTTTTACCTTTTTAATGTGGCTACTAGAAAATTCAACATGACACATGTGGCTTGCATTATATTTCTATTAAACAGGGCTGATGCAGACTTCCTCTGGCCTCACCTTCTTGTCCACTCTGGAATCCACTGCCTTTCTGTTCTGCTTTGCTCTCTTCAACGCGTTTCAAAGGTCTCCAGCATCCATTTTTTTCTTCCATACCTTGTGAATGGCCTTTGACCAGAGGGCTATGATTCTGCTCCAGGGATCTATGAAAACTCAATTAGAACTTCCTTGGACCTTTCTGCCACCTTCTGTGGGTGGAGCTGAGACTCAGGAGCACAGCCTGATGTCCCTAGGGACTTCATTAGGGCCAGTCCCTGTGTGTAGAGCTTGGCAGAGCCTTTGGCTGAGTGAGGGTGGCTGAGTGCAAGGCAAAGTATACACTTTCTGTGTCCCTGGGGAATGCTACTCCTCCAGACACCTGCTCCTAGATTTCTGCACTGTGATGGTTATTAGTGTAACTGTGCAATGGCTAGAACACGAACTTTGGAGTCAGAGCGTCTGGTCACAGCTCCACCTTATCAGCTCTCTGACACTGAGCTTGTTTCTTGATCTCTTTGTGCCTCAGTTTCCTCTTCTGTACAATAGGAGCAATATAACCTCTGAAATAATAATAATAGTAATAATAATAATAATTATTATTATTTTGAGTCAAAGTCTCACTCTGTCACCGAGGCTAGAGTGCAGTGGCACACTCACAGCCACCGCATCCTCGACCTGCTAGGCTCTGGTTATCCTTCCACCTCAGTCTTCCAAGTAGCTGGAACTACAGGTGCGCACCACCATGCTCGGCTAATTTTTAAAAAAAATTTATTGTAGAAACGAGATCTTGCCAAGGTGCCCAGGCTGGTCTCAAATGCCTGGGCTCAGGCAATCCTCTCGCCTCCGCCTCTCAAAGTGCTAGGATTACAGGCGTGAGCCACCACACCTGGTTTAAAATAACTGATATATTTAAATGGGACATGGCATGTAAACTGCCTAGCCCAGTGCTTGGCATATGTGCAGACGCTCAGTGGGTCTTCTTACTCTACCTCCTCTTCCCCAACCCATCTCCATGCTGGATGGAGAGTACATTTTGGTAAAGGAGATGGGGACAGCAGGGAGACTGAAAGGGTTCCAAACAGAAAGACTGAGGGCACCAAAGGAAAACTTCCTGACTGCCCATTTTTGCCCGGGGCTGGCCCTGAGGGAGGAGACAGGGCTGGGGCTGCTGGGAGCTCCAGGTTAATGAAGAACTGGAATCCACTCCGCTGCTGTCACCATTGATTTTTCGTTCCAGGCAGCTTGCAAGTTGCCCTAGGAATCAATGTCGGAAGGTGAAAACAAATTTCTAAAATTAGCCTGGGATACACTGCAAGAAAAACCTTTTGCACGACAAATTGTAATGAAGCTAATACCCAAGGAAGGTGTCATAATGGAGAATGCAGGGGACAGGTAGCACACCCAGCACTCACTGCTTCAGCGTGAGGGAATCAGCCCCCATGGGTACCGATCCCATCCTCTGGGAAATACACACAATCCATCACTACAGACCCATGCACAGCACATTCTAGTGCCGTGTGAGCCCTATTATGCAGCCATTGAACTAGCAAGAAAGGACAGCCATGCTAAGTGATAACTTTGGGACGTGTGGAGGGAGGGGCGGGCATTTGTACCCTGCTGGTGGTGCTGGAAAGCATTCCATCTTGCCAGAAGGCTCATTTCTATGGCCAGTAAGTGACAGAAAACCATTTAGATTTTTGTCCAGGTTACTCTGCTGGGCAGAGTCAGATGTGACCGTTTACACTGGGTTAGGAATCCCAGACATGACAGTTTTCTGCTTGGTTTTCATGATGATGTGTCTGCCGTGAGCCTTACTATTTGAAGTGAGCACCCTCACAGAAGCCTGAATGCCTGGGCGTCTTATTTTGCAGTCTTTCCACATCCTCCTACCCGCATAAGCTATAAGAAGAAAGGAAATAAACCATGAATTTCAGGAGAACCATTTTGTGCCAGGAGTCATTCTCCTGGGACTCATCTCCCAGACTGTGGTGTTGTATCAGAGGAGCTTCAGGAAGGGTATGTGAAGGGGGAGGACATTTATCCTGGCTTTCGTGACTCAGGGATGACATAAATGAGTTGAACAACAATCCTATGGCGCTCCCATCCTCAGTCGTCTCTGGGATGTTTTAGTACAACTAAGCATCTGAATAAGAAGGTTCTTGGTCTGCTGTCTACTTGCAGTGAGACTGGGACATCATTACAATCCATAGCAGCTGGACAAACTTGCACTTAAGGCTCCAAATCTGCCAGAGGAGACAGTCACTGATTGGAGGAAGACACCCAACAAGTTCCTTTTGCAAAGCAGACTCCAAGGGAATATCCGAGAGGGAAAGCAAATATTCGCATACTCATGTTTGTAGCTGCATACTTTGTGAGTATAAAATATTGAAAACAACCAAATGTGCCACTTCTGGGGCATAGCTAAGAGGCATGGTGGCATCACAGAGTGCTATGCAGGGCCTCAAGGTGAAGCAACTAGAGTGAGGTGCTATAGGCTGAAAGGGACACAGAGAGGTCTGCCCTCTGGGACTGTAGCTGGGTGAAATGAAGGCACGGGCATCGGAAGAGATGAATCACGATGCACTGTGAGTTCATAAATGCACAAAGCAGAGGGAATGGAGGAGAACATGAATGAGATAGTTTATTTATGTGTGTTCTGTTTTGCTATTAGTAGAACGGTGCTTATAATATCTTCAAAATCAAATAAACAAAAAAGAAAGAGACCCAACTCAGTAGGGTGTCGGCAATTTGCTGTGATTCCCTTCCCTCCTCCTCCTAATTAAACATTCACTTTTGGACTTAAAATGAAGAGAGTCATGATGAAAGTAGATTTTATAGACATCGACTATAATATTCACCAAAATCGTCAACTCTTAGTTCTAGAAGGGCCCTTAGTGGCAATCTGGTTTAACCTTTCATTTCACTAATTAATTAATTCGATAGCGTCTACCACAAACCAGGTATGGCTAAGGACCTGGGGAGATAATGTTGAGCAGACCCAGAGTCCTGACCCTCAGGGCCTTCAGGGTTTGAGATGCATAGTCCTTCTTCGTTGCTTCTGACAACCAGTGGCCATCCAGCATCTGCTGGAAGACCTTCTGGACACTATTTGCTGGAGACCCTTGCTTCCTGAGGTCAGTGCTCCTTCATTGTAGGACATCACCAGCTGGGAGCTGAAATGTGCCTTTCTTGTTCCTTCCACGTTAGAGCTGGATCTGCCCTTTGGGTTCACATTGAACTGGTCTCTTCCTCCTCCAGATGCAGACCATGTGTGTTCAGGATGGGAGATTATTACTTAAAAGTCCCAGTCCCAGTGTGCTTGACTGTGGTTGTGCTTGTGGGGCAGGTACAGTGTACTCAGAGCTGCCATCCCTTCTCCCAGGACTATAGATGGCCTTGCTCTGCTGCTCTGCTTGCTGGGCCCACAGTCACTAACTTTCCTCCCCAGTGGAGATTTTTCTAAGTTATGGCAGACACTTTGGTTGAGCCATTATGGGTTGTCACCCAAGGAGTTGTAAATCTTTTAGTTTGTGCAGTTCCTGATGGGAAGCAGCTGACACCAAGTCCCCTAGAGGCAAGGCTGGGCTGAGGCAGGAAGGATGTGACTAGTTTTTTTTGACATCACCCTGTGCTAACATTCCTAGTTATCTTCCCCCAGCCCAATCTCTTGTTCTTTGATTTTCCCAAATCTGAGAGTCAGAACTTTTTTCACCTTCTATGAGAGAAGGTCTTAATTCCAGAATCTGGGGTCTAAAAATTATTCAGTTTTAATGGCACCTTCCCAGTTTCTCCCAAGAAGATTAGAGATCCCTAGTGAATTATAATCCCCCTCCCGCCACGCCACAGTGGTCAGCCCTAGCATAGAGGATTCCCAGTGTGGATCTGCTGGTAATGCTTCTTGCTTGGCAGCACTTAAAATATTTGTAAGGAAACTGTCTCTTTCCAGTCTCCTTTTTCTGGGCTTAATGTTTCTAGCAAATCTTGGTACTGCCATTTACTAACTGTGTGAGCTGGGGAAAGTTCTTGGCCTCTTGTCTGTAAAATGGAGAAAGCACTGGCACCTGTCTCATGGGGAGCTATGAGATGTTGAAACTACTGAATAAGATAACTTATTTAATGAGCTTGGCACACTTCTAGGCACACCGTAAGCACTCAAAATGTTTGCTTTATCATCTATTACTAAGTTGTAAAGATTGGCACCAGAACTAGACTCAATACCCCAGGTTTGGTCATGCCAAAGTGAAACAGGGTTTCTTTCTCCAATTTTTTAGACACTGGAATTCTGCATGTCTGAGGACTGCATTAGCTTTCTAAAATCTTCAAAAATTACACATTTACTGAGATGTCCTCTATCCCCGTGTCATCTCTAAAGCCACCCCAAAACTGCCAAGTTTATGTTGTTTTGGTGCGTATCTTTCCATCACTTTTTCAATTCTTTTTTTTTTTTTGAGTCAGAATCTCACTCTGTCGCCTAAGCTAGAGTGCACTGGCACATCACAGTGACCATCGTTTTGTCCTGCTGGGCTCAGGCCAGCCTTCTGCTTTAGCCTTCCAAGTGACTAGAACTACAAGTGCATGCTGCCACTCCTGGCTAATTTTTTTTTTTTTGAGTTGGAGTCCCACTCGATCGCCCAGACTGGAGTGCAGTGGCCACTTCCGGCCACCGCAGCCTCGACCTGCTGGGCTCCGGCGATCCTTCCGCCTCAGCCTTCCGAGTAGCCGGAATTACAGGCGCGAGCTACCACGCCTGGCTAATTTTTGATTTATTGTAGAGATGAGGTCTAGCCAAGTTGCCCAGGCGGGTCTCGAACCCGCGGGCTCAGGCAATCCACTCACCTCAGCCTCCCAAGAAGCGGGATTACAGGCTGAGCCACCGAGCCCGGCTTAATTTTTTGATTTATTGTAAAGACAAGGTCTTGCCAAGTTGCCCAGGCTGATCTCGAAATGGTGGGCTCAGGCAATCCTCTCGCCTCGGCCTTCAGAGTGTTGGGATTACAAGTGTGAGTCACTATGCCTGGTCCAATTCTTTCTTTCCTTCTTATTTTTTTTTAATACAAATTGGCTCAGACTGCACATATATCTTTGTAGCCTACTGTTTTTCCTTTCATAATATTTTCCCTTGTCATTTAATATATTCTTATGCCATTATTATTTTTAGTGGATATATAGTTGTCAACTGTACCATATCTAGTGACATTTAGGTAGCTTACAATGTTATAGTATTATAAACAATGCTGTGATGAACATCTGGATTTTTTTTAGTATCATAGCCATGTTGACAGTGTTGACTAAAGCTCCAAGTCTTATTAAAATTTGCTGCTGTTACATCTAATTACTGTCCCACTCCCTTCAATCCTGTCCTTGAACAGTTATTATTTTGAAGCCAAGTTCAGGACCTGACATTTATCACTGTTTTATTTTATCTTATTAGATTCAGTCCATCAGTCCAGCCTGTCTACGGCCATCTGGATCCTGTTGATGTTTTTGCAGTCTGCCTATCCTTTCTCTTTGAAAAAGAAAATCAACTACAAATTTGGTAAACAGGCTTTTTATGTTTTCAACCAAGTCATTAATAAAAATGTTGTACAGGTCAAAATTGAGGCCAGAACTCTGTGACAGGCCTCCAGAGACCTTCTTCCAGGTTTGATCAGCACTTGCTAGGTTCAGCAAGTTACAAATTCTCCTAATTGAACCAATGTTCAGCTCACTTCCTCTTATAAGTTTATAACAAAGTTCATAAAACAAAGTTGGACCAGATGGTCTCAACACCCAGGCTCAGTCAAGGGGAACCATCCTCAGAAGCAGAAGCTCAGATTCTGGATAGAGCATTGGGATCCCATTGTTTCTGTTTTAACTGGGGCACTTGGCCACCTGGTCTACCCATCACTTTCTCAGTGACCCAGACTGAGGGTTCCCTGGGGTTATTGTACCCCCCATCAGTCAGTGACAGCCCAGGGGAAATGGCTGACAATACCAGCTGAGCCCAAGTAGGAATGAAGTCCAACGCTAAAGAAACCCAGCAGGGGAGAGGCACCTCGAGTGCCGCAGAGCTTCTGCCTTGACACCAAAGGCAGCGCTGAGCCATGGACACTCTGGATGTGGAAACCACACATTCCAGGCTTCACCACTGGGTAGTGACCTGTCTGGATAGAGTGGCTCAGGGCCCAGCAGAAAGCACAGATTCCAGCTTTAGTATATAGCGGTGTGACTGTGGACAAGTCCTTTTTCTTCTTTGAGTCCCAATGCCCTCTTCTGTTAAATGGGGATGAATATTATATACCTTTTAGGGGCTGGCATGTGAATTTAATGAGATAAGGTAGAGATAGCATGTGTGGTACAGTGGGGCCAGACGAGTGGCTAATAGACTTGATTTGGTCAGCAAATGTGTTTTGTTTTGCTTCACGGGATTAAAAAAATTTTTGAGTCAGTTTTCAAAAATCAAGAGATTTCACTTTATCCTCTGGTTCCTGATTTCTCTTGAAAACTTGGAAGATCTAACAAGGTTAGGCTCACATTCCCAGCTTCCTGGGCATGGGGCAACATGGTGGGCTACAAATGATTCTCCCTTAGATAGACATCCTTCTATTTGCTGCAGTCTCCTCTGCTCACACAGCAGATACCTGGCACTTATGCCCAACTGACTTGACCTGCTTCCTTTATAGACCTGGGTCCTGGAGGCATGTGGGTTCATCACCCTGGAGCAATGTTGAGAGTGCTGGCTCAGGAATCGAACTGCTTAGCCCTTGAATGATCTCTCAGCGCCTCAAGTTCCTCTTCTAAAAACTGACATAATAACGAGTTGCTACAAAAATGATGTCTGTTGTGGCTCTTGGTTGGTTGGCGCCCCGTGGAGCTGTGTAGCCCCACGGCAGCCTTAAGCTTGGAGACTGGCGGGAGTTGAGGGAATTCTAAGGTGTGAAGAAGCAGCCAACATAACATTCTTCTCATGGCCTCATCACTCGATCACAAGAGGCCACAGAAAGTCATCCCGGGACAAAGGAATATCACAGGTGACATTCACCACAGACAATGAATCCATGTATGGGGAGAGATGTCTGCATAGAGGGGGCACCCTATACCCGTATTACTGTGCCCATCTGTCTGCTTGACTCCAGGGGTCCCCATGGACCTAGAACATCTCTTAGGTCTTTTCTTCCTCCTCTTCTCTTCAGAGTATTGGGGTCTCTTCAACATGGGTTTTCTGAGAAACCGGAACTGCCCCTGTAGGCCTCATAGGAGAAAAGAATTCTTGGAAAAAAGTGCACATGGCCAGGCCACAGGTGTCAAGCAGCTTAGAAACCAGAGCTCTAAAATTTTCAGCTTAAAAACTTCCTGGCACTGCAGAGCAGCCCAGTGTGGCACTTTCTGGGTGGTAGTGAGTGGAATTGATCATCCCTTCTGCCTGTCCAGTGATTTCAAAGTGCTGGGCTAGTAAACCAGCTGGCTTCTTCTGTCTGCGAGGTTTTGGCCCAGAGCTCTGGCCTCTTGCATAAGTTTGTAACTTACTTGGCTGTGTGCTGTCAGCAACTTTCAAAACTTCCCCCCATCTCTGCATTCTGATCACTGCCAGAACTCTCCTTCCTCTGCAGGGGCATTAATGAACCCATTGGGCACAGCTGTTGGAGCTGCTAGGATTTGATGCCTGCCTGCCGTGCAAACCTTTCTCACTTTTGTGAGGCCACCAACTCTATACCACCTGGTCTATTCTCTTTTCTCTCTTTGGAGTATGGAGACCATCATATTTAAGCTCCCCAACTCAAAATTTCTCTGCAAATTTACCCAATGTCTTCTTCTTGCCTCCTGCCTCAGAGTTGGGGGGTTCCTGGCAGGGTTCAATGAGCACCAACTGTGTGCTGGCACTGTAGACAGGACTCAGTGGATGAGGTCTCCCTTCTCTCCAAAGTTGATTGTCCTCCATGGCTTCTCTTGAAGCACCTGCAGCAGCCTGTTCTCTACATCAAGGCCTGGTGAACTGCAGCCCATTGGCCAAATGTGATCTGCTGCCTGTTTTTATAAATAAAGTTTTATTGGAACACAGCCACCTTATTTGTTTTCACGTTGTTTATTGTTGCTTTTGTGCTATACTGGCAGTTGTGTAGTGGCAACAGAGACTGTGTGACTTGCAAAACTGAAGATATTTACTTTCTGGACCTTTACAGAGAAAGTTTGCCAATCCTTGTGCTAGGTGTCATACCTTCCTGCCCTTTCTCCTCCCCCACCACACCCCAGAAACTCAAGCTGTAAATTGTCCTTCTTGGTCTCCATGGACTCCTTTCTCTCTGGTCCAGGCTGCTTGCCTATGTTTTACAAAATCTCCCTCTCTCTGTTCATTGACAGATTTCTTGAAGGAGTTCTCTATGCTTATTGTCTTCACTGCCTCTGTGTCCTCGCACCCAAGGGAGTGAGGGTGTCTGTCTTCCCAGCCTCTGATGACCACTCTCTGGATGGAGCTGGGAATGGTAGGAGAAGTGTGCAAGGCCTTCTGGGGAATTTGTCTGCTGAGATCCCTCCCTCCTGATGGGGTGCTTTCATCCCTAACACCCTTACTTCCAGTCTAGCTGTGCTCATGGATCATGTGGGGAGCCAAGAAGGAAGCAGGATCATATAAAGGAAAGAACACAGACTGGGGAGTCAGCAAGATCTGGGGTGACACTACCACTTGCTAGATGTGTATCCTTGGGCTGGTTCCTTTACCTCATCGACCCTCGCAGTTTTCCTGTCTCTACGATGGAGATGTGATGTCTTGTCCGCCTTGTCCTTGGATCACTGTGATGATGAACATGTCCACTGCCTGGATCTTCCTCTCCTCCCCCACCCCTCAATTTCTCTGGGGGTACCCACTCTCCTGGGGATGGCTAAAGGATGATAGAGACAGGCCATAGGGGCCAGTGGCCTATGGCTTGGCCTGCTTCTGGACTCTGGATTCTTGCCCTTTGGTCCTTTCTTGAAGTTGGGGACTGTGAATGAGTGTTCCCAGTTGATGGTGGGATGCAGAAGGCAGCAGCCACGAGAGCTGAGGGACTCTGAGAGGCACAGGTGCTGGGATTGGCGGCAGAGGCCAGGCTGGTTGCTATGGAGAGAGAAATGTTATGCAGTTAACTTGTTTGACTGGTGGCCTTGAGAAATACCCATGTCCCTACAGGGCCTAGGAGCCATCTATCACTCGGAAAGCCTTCTTTCATGATGAGGGTTATCTATTTGGCTAATAAAACCGCAATCACAATTCCTTACATAAGACAGCCTTTCCCTTTTTACACATTTTATGAAGCCCTCTTCAGTTTATAAGGAGCCTGAGGCTTCATTCTATTCAGCTCTGACTCTGCTGCTGTGATAGCATTTGGGGGCACATACAGTGTGCTGGGCACAGTGGGTGAGAGATGAGAGATGAGCCCCGAACAGCCCTTGCCTCCTAGCAACTCCCAATCCCATGCAAAGATGATGGGAGGATGGACACCCCCATTTGAGACGGGAAGGGAGGAGGCAGAGAAGGATGGAGCTACAGGAGTATCGTGAAGGGAACTAGCAACAATTATGTGTCTGCTTCGACCCAGGCCCTGCGCCAGGCATTTGGCATACATCGAGTCATTTATCACGACAACAGAGTTCTTTTGGTTGCAAGTAATAGAATCACAATGCAAACTGGCTGAGACAAAGAGATGATTATTGGCTCAGGTGCCTAAATTGCAGGAAGGGCAGTGTTGACAGGGGATGAGGTGTCACTTCTCCATGTTGTGTAGGAAAAGGCCACCAGCTGCTCCCAGCTTCACCATTCTGTCTCTCAGGCAGGGGACGTGTTGCTCTTCCCCTAGCTGCGGTTTGAAATATCCCAGGGAAGGACTCTCACTGGTACAGACCATATCACGTGCCTGTCTTCTGAGTCGGTGAGGCCAAGGGGAGGGCACATCAGAAGATGGTTGGTAGCTTCCATTAGACCATACAGGCAAGCTAAGATGGGAGTAGTTGTTTCTAGGGGAAGTGGTGATGGTGTTGGTAGCACAGAAATGGCGCTAGATAGCCACTGCAGTTTTTTAAAAAAAATTCATTTAACCAAATCTGATGAATACCAACTCTGTACCTGGCATTGTTATGCCATAGCAGCTTACTATGACCAATACTCAGTCCCTGCTTTCTTGGAGTTTATAATTTTGTGAGGGAGATAGGGAATAAACAAGTAGATAAATGAATATAATTTCAGGAGTGTTAAATGATAAGCAAAAGCAAAAGAATTAATGTAAAGAGACAGAAAAATGAGGGTAGGTGCTACTTTAGATGGGACAATGGGAAGGCGTTGCTGGAGAGGCAGCTGGGGTCAAGAACTGCCTGTAGGGGAATGAGTTGTGCCAAGATCTGGTGTGAGGTGGGCGGGGTGTGCAAAGGCCCTGAGGTGGGAATGAGCTTCATGTGTTCTAGAAATAGCCAAAAAGCAACAAGACTGCAGCAGCATGAGCCAAGGGAGAGGGTAGACAGGGTCAGGCCATCTTTACTGGCCATGGCAAGGTGTTGGTTGTTGTCCTAAGTGTAATTAGATGCCATCTTGGAGCAATGATCTTTTACAAATACAAAAACTGAGCTGTGGAGAGGTGAAGCTAATTTGCACAAGAAGGAATATCTTACATGGTAGAACTGTCTCCTGGGAGTCAAACTTTGTTTTCTTTCTTCCATAGTGTGTTCCTGTCTCCAGTTAGCTTTGGAGAAATTAGAAGGGGGCAAGGAAAGAAACTGGGCAGCAGCCTCCTGACCTGTCCTTCCTTTGTGAAGTAGGACAGATGGTCTTCTGAGAGCAAGGGGTAGGGGTGGGTCAATGGGGCTGGCAGAGGATGGAAAGGGCTGGCATAACTGCAGAGCAGAACGGGAAATGGACGAGCCCCGAGTGAACAGGAGGACTGCAGGGCAGTGGAGAGCCCAGCCAGAGCTGGAGACCGTGAATTTGTAATGGAGTGGATCAGCACAGTTATTTGATTTTCTCCAGTACTTGGCAGACAGCCGGCCTGGGTATGGGAGCAGCGAGGAAATAGGGTCTGTGAACCAAGGCGGGGATTGGGACGGCAGGTTCAGGGGCAGGGGAGGATACTGATGGAGACATGGTGGAAATGACTTATATGTATATGCAGCCATGTATTTTGTTTTTTCCTAGGGCTGGTCCAATATAATGTTATGTTTCATTTTCAACAAAGGTGCTTATTTAAATTTTTAATTCATTGAGATTTAAGTTTTATATATGTATAAGTTTTGCTTGCCGAGAATATCATGTTTAAAAAAAATTTTTATATATGTGAGGTACAGTTCAGGGTTAGGTATACAAATGTTCATTATGCAGATACCCTTCTTGATGAGGTGTGTACCCCCCCAGCAGATTCCCACTACTGCCAATCCTGTCCCTGCCCTCTCCTGACAGTTTCTCACAACTGCCAATCTCTTTCTTATAGTATTATGATAGTTGTTCAAGGTCTGCTTATGAGTGTGAACATGTGATACTTGGTTCTTTGTTTCTGTGAAAGATCACTCAGTATAATAGCCTCTAAGTCCATCCACGTTGCAACGAAGTTCATAATTTTGTCCTTCTTTATGGCTGTGTAATGAGAATATTACTTTTATGACCTGAGTTTTGTCCCCCCCATTTATATGTTGAAGTCCTAACCCCCCAGTATGCAGAATGTGACTGTATTTGGGGATAACTTAACCACTTTATGGTGATTAAGTTAAAATGAAGCCATTAGAGTGGGCATTAATCCAATCTGACTTGTGTCCTTGTAAGAAGAGGAAACCTGGACGCAAAGAGACACCAGGGGTGCATGTGCACAGAAGGATGACCATGTGCAGAGGAAGCAAGAGGGCAGCCATCTGCACACCAGGGAGAGAGGCCTCAGAGACCAACCCTACTGCCATCTTGATCTTAGACTTCCAGCCTCCAGATCTATGAGAAATATCTTTCTGTTCTTTAAGCCACCCAGTCAGTCTGAGGTATTTTGTTATGGCAGCCTTAGGAAACGAATACAGTCATGAATCTAAATGTTTTCTTGCTGGTACAACCATAACCTGACTCGGTTTACCTGGCCCTGCTTGATCTGGCCCAGACCCACCTTTCCATCCTCACCGTCCTCCCTTCCCCGATGTCTCTCATTCTCAGTGTTCCAGCCACACTGCCCTTAAATTTTCTTCTGTTTCAGGGGCTTCCCACATTGTTTCTTCCGCCTAAAGCATTCTTCCTTTCTTTTTTTCACCTAAAAGGGTCCTTAATCTTCAGATTTCAGTTCATGTGTACCTTTCTTTGTTAGGAAGGCTTTCTGTGACCATCACCAGTGCAATTTTTCTTAGATTTGTTGTGTCAGGTGAGTTCCTTGGGAGGCAGATCCTGGGACAGGGACTTATGTGCAGGAAATGTATTGAGAAGCACCCTTGGGACCAACACCTACAGGAGATAGGGCGGGTGGAAAGTGCAGGTGGAGTTGCTGGACTTTGATAATGCTATAACAAAGGCCAAAGTCAACCCCATGAGCAGCTGTGGAGCTGGGATAGTCCAATAAGACTCCATTGGCTGGTCATGAGAGGTGAGATGCCGCCAGGGATAGGGCTTGACCTTTGCAAGGTGGCTCTTGAAGGCTGAGGGCAATTCCTGGGGAAGACTCAAGTGACAGAGGTCTGCATCTCATACTCCTGGAAGTTGGGGAATACGAGTCTCAGCCCCGAAGGAGGGATTGGGATTGGGGGACACACCACAGCATCCATTACTATGTTCCCACCTTTCCTTATAACACACGGCACCAGTTACAAGAAGATATTTCTGTGATTCCTTTATTAATTTTCCCTTCTTTACTAGGTTCCTTGACAATAAAAGTGACACCTCTTAGGGTAGAGAGGTGATGATGGAGGCATATATGGGGGACAAATAGTTGAACCAGGTGAGGGAAGAGCAGAGTCATCAGGAAAATCTAGGCGGAAATGCTTGTATGACTGGAGAGACTTGACATTGGTTATTAGTGGGAAAAAAAGGGAATGGAGTGAGAGGGGAATGTTAGTTCATTTGCCACCTGTGATGTGCCAGGCACTTTCCTATTTAATCCTTATAACAACCCTGGGACTACGGATTATTGCAGCTTGAAAAGGGTTGATGAGAGGTCGGACATTTCTAAGAGGAAGCTGGGTGCTTGGCTGCTAAGAGGCCTTCAAGCCTGGCATCAACTTTGTGAATTTATCGCAGGATAAATATGACCAACTTCTGGCTCCTTAGGCTCCCCTTGTCTCTGCTCCAGGCCAGCCATGTTCTCTCTGTTCACACAGGCTTTTGCCAACTGACTTAGTTAATTAGGTTTCTGCTTACTCAATTACTGCCACCCCCTAGTCTTGCCTCCCTGTGACCATACTAAGGCCACCATGAGTGGCGTTTGGGGTCTTCCCAAACTCTTCAGTCACATGTTCAGGTCATCTCTTGGTTTGTGCCCACAGATGGCTCATCTCACCGTTCTGCATGGGTTTTGCTAACTGAGCTCTCAGAGGGCAGCCTTGCTTCCAGGTTCTCACTGCCACTTGTGGCTGACAGGTATTATTTTTGCTGCTATGCAGGTAAAGAGCTGAAGCTCAGGGAGGTTAAGTCATGGGCCCAGTAAAGCCAAGATTTGGAGGCAGGTCTTCTGGCTGTCAAGGCAAAGTGAAAGGATGGATAAAGGACAGGAGGGTCGCGGATCAGAGTTGCAGTCTCAGGCTTCACAGGGAGTTCTGGGCGGAGACTGCTTTGTGGTCTTGTTCTTAGGGTCTCCCAGGGCTTGGTGGGGACAATTGCAGTATGTTCAGCCAAGAGTCACTGGATCCTCCGAATTCCGCCTGTGTTGGCCAGACCTGAGCCTACTGTGGTGGCTCCAATGGGAGTTGACTAGTGCTGCGGCCCATGGTTGGGTAGGCTGAGGCTGGCGGTTCAGAGGGGTTGAAATCCAGCCCACTCGCCACTCACCTGCTTTGGGGCTGCCGTACCTCGGAGGAAAGAGCACCTTCTCCCTACCAGAGGGAGCACTATTTTGTAATTGTACCACCTTGAGGGGGAACTTTTTCCTAATTCCTGCAAAGACTCCCTATGTTCTAGGATCTCTCTAGCTTTGATTTTCCTTGTCCCTTTCTATATGTCAGCTCACTTTCTGAGGGGTACGTTCAGGTCCTTGACCATGCCCTCTGCGGGACTCCGCAGAAGCCTCCTGGGCACCTCTGTTGACCTAAAAGTGTGCAGCAGTTCAGCCTAAAAGTCAGCCGAGTGGGTTGTGCCCTGCACAGTATGAACTCTGCAGACCCCCTCATGCCCCCAGTTTTCTGGAAGGCTCTCCAGGCAGCCAGCACAAGGTCAAACACTTCTGCACAGTGAATCCCTACAGGGGGATTTGTTCCGGGAAGGGAATTACATTTCAATTTGATTTAATTCAATGAGAATGACACCAAATTGATCAGCTGGTAAAATGCCATTTGATGGGCAGATCTGCTCTTTCCAAGTCAATAGGAACCACCAGAAAAGTCAGTCCTGCTTTTTCAGACAGAACAGAAAGTTTTACCCATTTCCTTTGCCTTTTAAAAAGGGCTCAAGTTCCCTGACTGTGAAGAGCTTTTTCCTGAGCTCTGGTGACCTGAGCAAAGTGATTAAACCATCAGGCACCCAGGGAACACAATTCAAGTTTTGTATTAGTATTTAAAGAGAAAAAAAATTTAGCCACCTTGTACCAAACCTTTTTTTTTTTTTTTAAATCTTGAGAGATTTCTCAGATTCTTTGGGCCTCAGTTCTGTCATCTGCAAAATGGGCATATGGCCTCCCTTGACCTTCTGGGTGACTCCCTCTGGAGAAGCAACAGGAACACTAACCACAGCCTCTCAGTAATCACTACTTTGTCCCAACTGCCACAGTCATTAATATTGTTTTTGAGAGATTACTATGTACTAGGCACTATTGAAACTTCCCATGAGTTATATCACATAATCTTGTAATAATTCCATCAGGTAGATACAGTCAGTTCTGCTGTTATACTTATTTTGAAAATATACATTTGCTTCAATGTGATCCATGTATTAGGGAATGATTTGAGCATCATGTCACTTTTGCACTTGCTTATGTCTGATTTCATGTGCATGGAACACTAGCTAAGTGAAGAAAGCTGCATCCAGTTGAACTGAACCCTTCAGGCAAAACACAAAACACATCCAGACACACTTCAGCTACCTACCAGCTTCCAGGTGCTACGACTTTCCTTCTGATTTCAGGTCACCCTTCCCCTTCTTAGCTATTTAACATGTATAAAACTGTGCTACTTTTTAATAGTTTTTTTTTTTAACTGTGTGTCTGACAAAGTTTTTGAGTGTTGTGATCCAATTCCATTGTTCTCATAAGCCCTGTGGTTTTTGCACAGTATGGCGGGTTATTTTATTTTATTATTTTTTCCCGAAATTGTGATAAAATACACATAGCAGAAAATTTGCCATCGTTCAGTCTGTAATCCCAGCACTTTGGGAGGCCGAGGCGAGTGGATTGCCTGAGTCCGTGAGTGCGAGGCCAGCCTGGGAAACTTGGCAAGACCTTGTCTCTACAATAAATAAGAAATTAGCCTGGCATGGTAGTGAGTGCCTGTAGTTCCGGCTACTTGGAAGGTTGAGGTGGAAGGATCGCCGGAGCCCAGCAGGTCAATGCTGGGGTGGACCGTGAGCGTATCACTGCACTCCAGCCTGGGCGACAGAGTGAGACTCCAACTCAAAAAAAAAAAAAAAATATTGCCATCGTAACCATTCTTAAGTATACAGTTCAGTGGTACTAAGGACATTCACAGTGTTGAGAACCATCACCGCCATCAATCCACAGAACACTTCATCTTGCAAAACGAAAATTCGGTGCCCATTAAATAACTCCTTACTTTCCCTCCTCTCTGCTCTTGGCAACCACCATTTTACCTTTTTCTTCCTCTATGAATTTGACTACTCTGGGTACCTCATATAAGTGAAATCTTACAGTATTTGTCCTTTTGTGACTGGCTTATTTCACTTAGCCTCATGCCCTCAGGGCTCATGCATGTTGTATCATGTATCAGCATTTCCTTGTTAAGGCTGAGTAACATTCTGTTGTATATATACATACCACATTTTGTTTATCTGTAACATGGTGATTTTTAGGAACGCATATGTGGCGTTATAGCAGAACCATACTGTTATTTTATTTTTCTATTTCACCCTGAGGAAACTGAGGCACAGAGTGGTTAGGTGGCTTCCCTAAGGTTTCTTCGCTAATACATGGAAGATTCAGGACTCAAACCCAGGCCTTGCTGATTCTGCAACTTGAGACACTAACACTGTGTTACCTCGAAGGCTGTGTGGCTTTGCTTCCTTTTTTCCTTGTTATTGTCATCAAACCAGATGATGTTGACTTTGAGTCAGTTTGGTTATTAATTTCCTGTTGTTAACAGAAGCTATGGTGTCTGAAATCTCTGCCACACCATCTGGAATTTTTAATAAAAACTTGAGGAATTTCCAGGGGTTTCTGTGCATTGCGTATGTGTAATAGCAAGGGGAAAAAATTGCTATTTAAAAAGAGAAATGCCTACAGTCACTTTTAGACTTCAGGTGTGGGGTGAGGGGTGCCAGACACAGGAAGGCTGCTCTTTTGTTTAAGAAAACACTATACACAGGCTTTTTGGATTATCCAAGGCAAGGCTCACTCCCTACCTCCACCTCAAATTGAAAAGGTAAAGTGCTATACTAAATTGCTCTACAGAACAAACGAGCAGGAATTAAAGACGTGTTCACTGGCAGCTCAAAAGGGAGGGCGTTTTCAGGGTCTTGCAAAACAGGGAAAAGAAGAGATTGAAGAAAGTTCATGGTATGGAAATTAAGTGCTCTTGAACGGGGCAGCAGGTTGGGGCCCTGACAAGTTACAGCCAGATGGCTCTATGAGAAGTATCCTGTGTTGGGAGTGGGATGGGGTGGGGTGGGGAGGAGTTGAAGAACTCTGAGTTGGTAACTACTCAATATATATATTTTAATTTTAAAGATGTGGGGTGCAATTCAGGGTTGGGCATATAAATGGTCATTATGCAGGTACCCTTGTTGATGACGTGTGACCCCCTCTTCCCTAGCAGAATCCCACTACTGCCAATCCCGCCCCACCCCCCGGCAATTTCCCACTACTGATAATTCCTTTCTTATAGTATTAGGATAATTGTTTAAGGTCCACTTATGAGTGAGAACATGTGATACTCAGCTGTTTCTGTGATAGATCACTCAGTATTATAGACTCTAAGTCCATCCAACTTGCTGTGAAGTTCATAATTTTGTCCTTCTTTATGGCTGTGTAATGTTCCATTGTGTATATGTACCGCTTTTTTAATCCAGTCCTCTTTTGATGGGCAGCACGGTTGGTTCCATGTTTTTGCTATTGTGAACAATGCTGCAATAAATATGTGTGTGCAGGTATCTTTTTCATAATGTGACTTGAGTTCCTCTAGGTATATTCCCAGCAGGGGGATTGCGGGATCGTATGGAAGGTCGATTTTTAGAACTTTTGGGAATTGCCAAGCTGTTTTCTACAGAGGTCGTACTAGTGTACACTCCCACCAACAGTGTAGAAGTGTTCCCTTTTCCCTGCATCCTCTCCAGCATCTGTTGTTTTCTGAGTTATTGATGATGGCTATCTTGATTGGAGTTAGGTGGTATCTCAGTGTGGTTTTAATTTGCATTTCTTTGATGACTAGTGAGGCTGAGCATTTTTTCATGTATTTGTCGGGTGCTCGTATGTCTTCTTTTGAGAAGTGTCTATCCCTGTCTTTTGCCCACTTTTTATTGGGACTGTTTGTTTTTTTCTTTTCAGCACATTTGAGTTCCATGTAGATCCTAGATGCTATGGCTTTGTCAGATATACAGTTGGCAAATATTTTTTCCCAGTCTGTGGGCTGTCTCCCTGCTCTCTCTTGATGGTTTCTTTAGTTTTGCAGAAGCTTGTTAGTTTGATGAGGTCCCACTTGTCTAACTACTCAATATTTTTAATTTAATTTAACTTTTTGAGCTGGGTTATCACTCTGTCACTCAGGCTGGAGTGCAGTGGCACCATCATGGCTCACTGCAGCCTCGACCTTCTGGGTTCAGGTGTCCTTCTCTCTCAAGCAGAAGGTAGCTGGGACTATAGGTGTGTGCCACCACACCCAGCTAATTAAAAATTTTTTTTTTGTAGAGACTGGATCTCATTATGTTGCCTAGGCTGGTCTTGAACTCCTAGGTTCAAGTAATCCTCTTGCCTCCGCCACTCAAAGTGCTGGGATTATAGGCATGAGCCACCGCACCTGGTGTGACTATTCGATTCTAAATGTTTCCGGTTGTGTGCCATTTTGTGACCTCCTTCATCTGTGGTGTAGTCAGCTACATAGAAGCTCAAGTCAGTGATGGCTTAGGGCAGGAGGAAGGTGGAGCGACTGGGTTCCTGAGAAGGAGAATTGGTAGGGAACTGGATGGTAAGTGTGGGTGGGAAGTGCCAGGTGCAGGAGTACAGGAGTGGGGAGTAGGGGAAGGACAGCCCCTGAGAGCAGGACTTGGGCGCAAGCGGTAACTAGCAGAGTGGAAGCACCCCTGAGAATGGTAGGCGATATTGGGGAGGAGCCTATTAGCTGGGATGGAGGCTGAAGTTATTTTGTAGATAATAGCGGAAAGACTGGTCTGGAAGATGCCCACATTATCCTCTGGGGAGCTGGCTCCCAGGGGATGATTGGCATTCTGCTCTACCTGGGCTATTTTGCACCATACTTTGTGATGAACAGAGTCATGTTCTTTTATGGCTATACCTTGTACATCTCCAGGGCGCCCTCTGCACAGCTAGGTGCCCTTCTTGAAGTTGTTGTCTTAGAATTGAAAAATTGGTATGCCCACATCCCCACAGTTGGCAGCAAAGTGGTATGAGGAAGGGTCTACTTAATCTAAGTTACCTAAAGTCATCATTTGGGCTCATGGAAGGTAAATATAGTTGTCCTTTGTTGAGTGCTTAATATGTGTCCTGCCTTTTTATGCAAAATACCTCTTCAAATCCTTGCAATAACTCTATAAGGTCAGCCCATTTCCAGTTTTTATAGGGGAGGAAAGAAGTTTAGAAAGGCTTACAGGCTGGTGACTTACTCAAGTTCACACTGCTGGAAAGTGGCAGAGGTGGAATGTGCACTAGAATTCATGTCTTTCACCTATGCTTGTGACCACTATGGTCTCTGCCTTTGTCCTTGAAAAAGATCCATGTGTTCTAAGAGCCATCCTTTGGCCTATAACACCACTCTGCAAGGGGAAGAGTTCTTGCATTGCGCTGCATTAGAATCACCTGGGGGGTTTGTTAAAACAAATTGCTGGCCCCCATCCCCAGAGTTAAATAGGATGGAGGCTGAAGTTACAAGTGGGATCTGAGAAACTGACATTTCTAACAAGCACTCGGTGATCAGAGCAGCTCCTCTGAAGACTACAGCTGAGAAGCACTTAGATTTGAAAAGCTCGTATGACCAGCACTTAGATTTTGAGAAATTGGCTGATCGAACTTGCTACCTCACCTAGGCATCGTCCCCAAGTCCCATGCTGCACTCTGCTATACTTGGAAGCCAAGAACCCAGACTGGGTGAGACTTCAATCTGCCACCCTCTCAGATGGGATGCTGGATTGTTGTTCCTGCCATCCTGGCCAGCTGTCTGGGCTTTCTGGGCTTGGCTTGGTCTGAGGCCCAGCCCCTTCCTTCTTCCCTGTGGGAAAATGTACACTATCTGTGGCTAGGCTACACATCAATAGTGCAGAGATGAGGAACTGGAGGGAGAGGGTAACACCTCCGAGCTGGAGGGGCTGGAGGACAGTGGCTTTGTCTGCTCTCTCCCTCTGAGAGTAGGCATGTGTGACATGGGGGAATGCTGACTCAAGGATTCAGGTGGCCTCTGCAGCAGCTCAGGGGATCTGTCCCTCTCCCTGCTGGGCACAGGCAGCCTTCACCTGCTGGGAGACAGACATTTTGGAATTGCAAGCAGAAAGAAAAATATCTTAATATATCAATGTCTTCCGGCAATGGTTTAAAGGGCCCTAGAGACAGACTGTCAAATGCAGTCCCTGGGTACTCAGACCGATATGCCTCTGCTCTTGATGCCAGTCTCTTAGCTCCACAGCTGGAAAGGGAGTGGAATCATGTGAGTGTGTGATTTGTGGGCATGCATGGGGAGGCGTGCCTCCAATAAAGGAGGAAGTGAAGGAGCAGGTTTAACGCTTCTACCTGGTGCAAGGCTCTGGGGCACTGGGACTGGAGTCTCTCACAGCAACCCCACAAGGTAGGGACTGTCACCCTCTGTCTTACAGAATCTGAGGCACAGAGAGATTGAGTCATTTGTGTGAACTTATACACTTGGTGAATGGCATGGGTAAGATTTTAACAGACACTTTACCAAAGAAGGTATACGATGGCAAACAAGCACATGAAGAGATGCTTGACATCATTAGTCACCAGGGAAATGCAAATTAAAGCCACAATGAGATGCTGCTGTGCACCCGCTAGTCCTACTAGAATGGCTAATGTTAAAAAAAGAGACTGAAACAAAACTGTATCAAGTGTTGGGGAGGAGCTAGAACTCTAACACACTGTGAGTGGAAATGTAAATGGTACAGCCACTTTGGAAAACAGTTTGGCAGTTTCTTAAAAACTTAAACATATTCCTATCATAGGACCTGCCATTCCACGCCTAGGTATTTACCTAAGAGGAAAGAAAGCATATGTCTACACAAAGACTTGTACATTAATGTTCCTAGCAGCCTTATTTGTAATAGCCCCAAATTGGAAACAATCTAAATGTCCTTCAACAGGTGAATTGATAAGCAAATAGTGGCAAACCCATAGAATGGAATACTAAACATTAGAAAGGAACAAATTGTTGGTATATGCAACCACATGGATATATCTCAAAAGAATTGTGCTGAATGCAAGAAGCCAGATATAAAAGAGTGCACACTGTATGATTGCATTTATATAAGATTCTAGGAAAGGCAAACTAATCTATAGTGACAAGAAGCAGATCAGTGGTTGCCTAGAGATGGGGGGATGGGGAATGGGAGGGGCAGGAGGAAGGCATTACAAAGGGCGCAAGGAAACCCATGTTGCGGGGGTGGAAATGTTTAATCTTGTTTGCGGTGGTGGTTTCAAGGGTATACACATATGTGCAAACTTGTCAAGTGGTGTACTTGAAACATGTGCAATTGCTTGTATGTCAATTATGCCTCAGTAAAGCTGTTGATAGTAATAATAAACAGAACCCAGGCCATAGTCTGCCTCTGAGCTGGCACTCTTATCTACCCACTGCTTTAGTTTGCAGCTGTGCATTAGAGAGCAGGACTGGCTCCGGGTCTGCCCAAGGTAGATCATTACAACCCCCTATTCTGGGTAAAATGTCAGGTACTTTACGTTGTTTATTCATCCCGTTCCTAAATCTTCAGACAGGTCCTGTTTGATTACGCCCATTTGATGGATGTGGTATGGAGATGATCAGTGACATACTTAAGGTCACATGGGTAGGCCATGGGAGAAGGATGCCCCCCTCCACCACTCTTCACCACTTCACCACTTCCACACCCTGCTCCCCTCCCCCCAGAAGGGAGACAAGGGAGCAGAAAGCCTTATTGGCTTCCAAGGCCTTTGATGAGGGTCTAAGAGCAGGCCAGGCAGGATGACACAGTTCTCCTTTTCCAAAGGGGCTGAACCAGATATCTGATTCCTTCTGGTTCTGATATTCAGTGAGTCTGTGAAATGAAACAACTCCCATTCCTTAAAAGGCCAGCTAACTAGGTAGACACCTTTGCCTGCATTTTAGAGATAGACCTGGTCCTGCCATTTAGTCTCCCTGTGACCTGCACAGTTAAACTCTCTGGACCTCTATTTCCTTATCTGTAGAATGGAAAAATTAGACTTGACTTCTAGGTTAAAAAAAGATCAATAAGTTGGGCAACCCGCTCAGGTCCCCTCCCACTATGGGAGCTTTCCTGTCCTCTCAATAAATCCTGCTTTCTCAAAAAAAAAAAAAAAAAAGATCAATAAGTTAAGGAATACAAAATGCTTTGGACAATGATGGACCCTAAAAAAAGTTTGATTGTTAGTCATGGTATTCCACAGCTCACTATCTTCTCCAAATGGGGTTTATTTTTTAAAAATTGTGATAAAATATACATAGCACAAAATTTTATATTTTAACTCTTTTTTAGTTGTACAATTTGACGGCATTGGGTACATTTGCAACATTGTGCACTATCATCACTATCCATTCCAAAACTTTTTAATCATTCCAGACAGAAACTCTGTACCCGTTACACACTAACTAATGTCCCCCTTTCCCTGTCCTCTGTCCCCTGGTAACAATTGTTGTACTTTCTGTCCTTACTTGCCTATTCTAGGTATATGGAAAATCACATAACACCCAAGTGGGATCATTAACCCAACTTTAACTCAACTGTTTTTTGTTTACTTGGTTTTGGTGGCAGGGGTGGGAGGCAATGGGACTTTGGAGACTGATTTATGGATAGTGGAGCCATTCTTTCCAGGGCAGAAGATGGGTGTTGGGGAGTTCTCTACTGAAGACAGGTTCAATGCTCTCTGGGAGGCTAAACTTGACATCTAATCTAACTGGTTTTTATAAAAAGGAGAAAATGTGGACATGGGAAGAGAACACCATATTAAGATGAAAGCAAATATCAGGTGATGCTTCTATAAGCCAAGAGACTTCCAGGATTGTCAGCAAACCACCAGAAACTAGGTGAGAGGTGTGGAACAGATTCCCTCTTAAAACCCTCGAAGGAACCAACCCTAACACTGTAATCTTGGACTTCAAGCCTCCAGAACTGACAGTATGTTTCTATTGTTTGAGACACCCGGTTAGTGGTACTTGGTTACAGTGGCTCTGGCCACTAATACAGTGACCTTTACACCACTGTCATTTAGGGATGAGGACTATGTCCCCTCACCTTGAAATTTAGTGGCTTTTGTGACTATTTGGATAGGTAGATAAAGCAGCATTGACTGTCTGTGATTTCCAAGGCCAGGTCATAAAGGGAGATAAAGCTTCTGCCCGGCTTGTGGGGCTACTTGCTCTTGAAGCCTTCGGTCACCATGCACACAGTATGACTTCCCAGTATCCTGTGGTTTTAGGATGTACAGATGGCAGTTGGTACTCTCTAGACAGGAGGTGTAGGAACTGGGGAAGCAGCCTCAGGCTGGTGATAACACAGGGACCCTGAAAGGCAAGAATGAGGTCTGACTCTTTGGAAGCACAGTTGAGTCCACTTACAAATTAATTAGACACAGTGACATTTCCAGATGAGAGTTATGGAAACTTCAGTTAGGCAGCTGGTTCTCTTTCCTCCTAGGACATCCATTAATCCAGACTCCAGAGAAGGATCAGGGGATGGAAGGCCCCTTCCTGCAGGGAGGCAGAGAGACAGAGAGGCTGGTCTCTAAATGGCATTATCTGCGAGGCATCCCCAGCCGGAGCCCCAAGCACCTCCTCTGCTCCTCCACATATTCCCCTGTTTGCAACACCCCTAGTGAGTTGTCTTCATTTACCCTTAGAACAGATTTTTATTGAGTTCCTACACTGTGTCAAGCACTTTACCTACATGATCTCATCCAATCCTTATAGTGACTCTGCCCAATGAGTTTTATTGTCTTTCTGCTCTATCATTCACATCTCAGTAGGGATCAATTAATTATATTAATCCTAAAAGCAAATCTCAATAGCACTGTGAACGTCTCAGGCAAAAGAACAGACTTTAACCACTCCGGAGAAAGACCGGCCCTTTAAGGGAGAAGTGACTGCGACCAGGGTTTAAGCAGGTTGTAAAATGTTGAAATCTGCTGAGCTCTGGAATGGAAATTTCTTTCAATGTAGATTAGGCCTTGATTCAGGGGATGGAGAGAGACTGGTACCTGTAGTTCCCTTGGCAACCGCTCTCTGATTGGAAGGAGCCGAAGTGCAGAGAAGGGAGCAGCTGGGAGGCCTGTGTGACTCACCCAGAAGTGGGCAGGAAGCAGTTAGAAAGCAGCCACCAGCGAAGCTGCGGAGGGACTGAGTTTCTTCTTTCTTTTAATCAACCTGCCAAGGTCTTGGAAGGGACAGCTGATACCAGAGATATCAGAGAAATCGCAGAAAATGGCTAGCTTTTGAGAAGCCCCTTGGTTGGGAAGAAAGTTGTTCTCTTTCTGCTCCAAGCTTAGAAGCCTTCCAAGTTCTCTCCTTCTGCAGCACGAGAGAGAATCAGTAAGACAAGGGTACCCCCAGGAGCTGCACAGATTTAAGTTCAGGATTCTGAGCAGAGGTGTAGCCCTGGCATTTACATGAACACCTCTCGGTAGCAGGAAGAATAAAAGGAGATAGGGCTACACAAATTCCAGGGGTGAAGTCTTCATCTGAAAGTCCAACCTTTGATCAACTGTTGGCTGAGAGCCTGAGGATGTGTATCAGCTGTGATTCTAGGCTGTCGGTCTGAATAACTGGGATCAGAGCAAAAGCTGATATAATGCAGCTTGCTTTGTGGCAGGCTTCCTTTTGAGGGCTTCATGGACGTTTGCTCATGTTCGTCCTCACAGCAGTCATACAAAGTGCATTCTATTGTTATCTCCTTGTAGAGGTGAAGACACTGAGGCACAGAGGAAGCTGGACCACAGGTACGCTGTTGGCGAGGCCAGGAGCCAATGAACTGGTGTGGGCCAGCGTGGGCACAGAGGACTAGCTGGACAAGCAGGACCAAGGGTGAGAGAGGAGACCCTGGATAGCCCTAGACCAGAGACACTTTCCTCAGCCATACCTAAATATGATTATAGAACTGTTTTTCCTGGCAGGTCCCAACCCAGAGGGGTTCCTGCTCAGGGTAGCTCCTGGCCTGTTCTGAGACAAGATGGGTGCTTTTCAATCACAGATCTCTTATAGCACTCCCTTTTCTGAAAACATCCCTCGCCTACAGATAAAGCCCAGACTCCTTGGCCTGTCCTAAGAGCCCTTCCTATCGGACCTGCCCTACTTGCCTTATTCTTTGCCTCACTTCTGTAGTTCCCGGCCCTCAGTTTCCCAAGTCTTCCCTTTCCCCTGGCAGAGCAAAGCACAGCTCAACCCATATCCCTGATGGCTGTTCTTTCCAGGGGATGCCACCCCTGTGGTGAGCTTTCCATAGGGAAAAGCACTCCTTCTCCACAGAGCCCTCTGATAATCACAGATATACCCAATACCAGAACATAAAGATGCGATAACTATAAACCTCGACAATAATTTTCAAACAAGAAAACAAGTGCTGAGTTCTAGAAAATGAGCACATGGATGTTAATTATACAACAGACCCTCATGTGCTATAAAGCGTGTGTGAAGTGAAACAGCTCGACTATACCATAAGTCTGATACTAAATGGACATGTTGGGAAGTGGAATAGGAGAGAAGCAAGTCAGATTCACTTATACCACTGTTGGTTGTGTGATTTTGGGCAAATAAGCCTCCTCAAGGCTCAATTTCCTTAATACTAAGGAAGAAATATCAATTGTGTGCGGTTCATGGTGGTGGCATGAGGGTTAAATAAGATCATATGTGTTAGGTTTCAAGCACAGTCCTTGGTCTTCCCTTCATTTCCCAGTGGGAAATAATAAATAACAATTAATAGTCACTTTCTTCTCCTAATAGCCATTCTCAGAATGACTTTTATGAATTATCTAGATGAGAAAGTAGAGCTGAGGTCATCTTTCCCTGTGTGACATTCAAACTCTTTCTACGTACTTGGAGACACTCAAACTCTTGCTATGTGCTTAGAGGCACTTAACGTCTTCCCAGGTACTCAGACTGAGGAGTCTCCAGGTGTGGTCCTTGGCCCACACAGGGCCTCCTGATGGGTTGCAATCTGATCCAGAAATCCAAGTTCTTTCTTTTGAGTTTTTTTTAAGCAGACAAACACTGCACAGTCTACAGCCTTTTGTTTTTATATAACACTAAGGGTTACTTTCTGAGCTATTAAAGATCACCAAAAATTATTATTTAAAAAAATCTTTATAGTAAACAAAAATGCACACCAAACTGATTAAGTGATAAAGCATGATAGCCTTCTTTGTCTTTTTATTTAAATTTTAAAAAATAGTTTATTGCAATATAATTCACATACCATAGAATTCACCCACTTCCAGTGTGCAATTTATTGTTTTTTCGTATATTCACACATATCACAGATCATTATTTTGTCTCTCCCCAGTTTTTTGATATCACAGAGCTCCCCAAGTCTCCTTCTTCCTTTGGAAAGTGGGACTAAGTCGGGAGGGACTTTCACCTCATCTGAGTGAGTGTCATAGTATTTTGAGACCCTTTGCCTTGCAGTTTTTAAAAGTAGCCTGCACTCCCCACATTGGCCACTAGATGTCAGGCTGGAGAATGGGTAAAGACACACAGGTGTGCAGAGCCCTGAGCTGGTGTTCTGCAGATAAATTTGATGAACAGAGGGGTGGAAGTAAAAATTAGGCCTTATGGAATGATCAGAGCTTTGAAATTTCCTATGTTTACCTGGCCTGGGCTTGGAGAATTGCTTCACATTGCCCTAGGCATTTGGCAAAAAAAAAAAAAAAAAATTTCCTCCTCCTTTTCTTCACCACTTTTCCTGTATTTTAAGATGTTTTGAGGGCTATTGTGTGTCAGGAACTGTGCTGGAAATGGAGGATACAGAGATGAACAAGACATCACAGTTCCTTTCTGTTAAGGTGCTCATACTATAGGGAGGAGCGAGATCATAAATAGATCAGTAGGACACAGATCTATTTATGAAAGCACAGATCACAGGGTATGGTAGGGGCCAGGGGTTATAGTGTAAACATTACATCAGAGACAACACTCCTGACTTGTGTAGAGATTCATATGCCGTAAATGCTTTCACAGACAGGCTTTATTTATTATTTAAATCTTATTTGTCGAGCACTATGCTAGGCACTGAGGTTACAACAGTGAAAAACTAATATGAGTGCTATTATTTATACTTTTCTTTTTTTTTTTTTTTTTGAGTTGGAGTCTCACTCTGTCACCCAGACTGGAGTGCAGTGGCTGCTCCCACTGCAGCCTCGACCTGCTGGGCTCCGGCGATCCTTCTGCCTCAGTTCCAAGTAGCTGGAACTACAGGTGCGCGCTACCACGCCCAGCTAATTTTTGATTTATTGTAGAGATGAGGTCTCGCCAAGTTGCCCAGGTGGGTCTCGAACCCACGGGCTCAGGCAATCCACTCACCTCAGCCTCCCAAGGTGCGGGATTACAGGCTGAGCC
>CAUYQG010150860.1:0-19497 GCA_963574415.1 Tarsius wallacei | reverse complement strand
GGGTCTTGAACCCGCAGGCTCAGGCAATCCACTCACCTCAGCCTTCCAAAGCGTGGGATTACAGGCTGAGCCACCGAGCCCGGCTGCTACGGAATTTAAGTATAAATACTGAAGTAAGCTTGCACGACCTTTGAGTGGGTTTTTGGTAACGACACCAGCCTTCTCCCTGTAACCTGGCTATAGAAATAAACTCCCTTTTCTCTCAGTCTCTGCCTCTGGTCTTCAACTGACTGTGTGGGAAGCAGCTGGGCTACTTTATCCGGGAACAAGTTTGGTGACTGCTGGGACTTTGCTCCTTGCAGCTGGCAGGTCCCATGAAAACTCCTTGCAGCTGCCAAAGCCCTTTTTGCTCTGGAGACTCTCCGAGGTATGTACCTGTTGACCAAGGTCAATGTCCCTCTGTGACTGATGAGAAAACACAGGTTGGGAGCAGATGCGCTTGTGGGTAAGTCAGACCAGATCATAAGCTAGGAGTTTAACCCCCTCTCGTTTGGGCTTTAATAGCCATTTGCAGACTCGTTTGCACTTTGGGGATATCTTTTGGATTTACTGTTTCTGCTTGTTTTGTCTTTGTGAGCAGATGCACTCGTGGGTAAGTCAGACCAGATAGTAGCCATCTGCAGAGAGTAAACCAGGAGTTCAATCCCTTCTTGTTTGGGCTTTTAGTAGCCATTTGCAGATGTCAGAGAAGGTGGCTGTACCTCATTTACACTTTTGGTATATCCCCTTTGGTTTCATTGTATGCACTTGTCTGTTTTGTCTTTGCTTTTTGTTTTAATATGGGAAATAACAAGTCTATGCCATTTGACAGTCCTTTGGGACAGATACTGTCTGATTAGAAGCAATTTGGGTACCTACTTATGACAAGGAAAAAAAAATTTTGTAGCACAGTTTGGCAACAAAGAAAAAAGAAAAAGAGAGAGAATAAACTTTGTCTAATTCAGAGGCTACTTAAAGGTTATTTCAAGTTATGGATTTAGGAAAGAAAGCAGAAAGGGGCCAGTAAGCAGGAGACAGAGATGTGAAGGAAGGTATTGGTATAATGATGCATTTTTGGGTATAAAGAAAAAAATCAATTTTATATGAGAAAGAATTTTATGTGGTTAAGTTTTTGTCCTAAAGTAAAATGACTGGGCATTTAAGAAAGAGGGACGTAAGGGGGCAGAACAGATAGTCCAAGCATGTTGTAGATGGTCTAAGTAAGTCAAGATGAGATTGATGAAGGGGAATTTTTGTATGTGATTAGGTTGGCTGTAATTGAAAAGAAATTGTAATAGTATTTCTGAATTTTGTTCCTCTGTGTTGGGACAGGGTTTTCTTGGGTTATTAATGTGCTTTTGGTTAAATGACAAGAGATTTTGATTTTTTTGGTTCCATAGCCAGTTTTTTTTTTTGAGTTGGAATCTCACTCTGTCACCCAGGATGGAGTGCAGTGGCATGTTCATGGTGATCCATCTCAGCCTTCCAAGCAGCTGGAACCACAGGCATTCACTATCATGCCTGGCTAATTTTTAAAAATTTATTGTAGAGACAAGGTCTCACCATGTTGTTCAGGCTGGTCTCAAACCCCTGAGTTCAGGCAGTCTTCTCGTCTCTACCTCCCAAAGTGCTGGGATTACAAGCATGAGCCACGATGTCCGGCTCACAGACTGTATCTTTAAAAAAAATTTTTTTTGAGTTGAAGTCTTATTCTGTCACCTGCGTCAACCTGTTGGGCTCTGGCCATCCTTTTGCCTCAGTCTTCCAGGTAGCAGGAACTACAGGCGTGTGCTACCATGCCCAGCTAATTTTTTTATTTATTGTAGTGGCGAGGTCTTGCCAAGTTGCCCAGGCTGGTCTTATGGGGGGAGTGGATGAGCGCTGTCCAGACAGCAGACCTCAAGCAAAGGCAAGGCCCCAAGTGAAGGCAAGACCCCACTTGGTTGCTCCACATCCTAGCCAATGGGCAAGGGATGCAGCCTGTTACGCAGAACGGCTTCTCAGAGCCCACACATCCGGATGCAAACAGTACAGATCAAGCCTTGGCAACAAGATAATCGCAGAACAGCTTGCCATTTAGGTAGCAACAAAATTCTGTTGCAGCTCCCTCGTAGACCTTGAATTCCTCCCAACTTCCTTTGTGCTTGATTATAAAATAAATATGCTGAGCTACTTCGGGCCACTTCTCCTCCATCAGAGGAAAGTGTCCCACCTGGTCCCAGTTTTTCTTTACGTCTTTGTGTCTGTGTCTTTCTTAATCTCTCCCACTCTCTCTGTCCCCCAAGTCAGCCGTGCGGGCTGGGTCGAGGCAATATCAAACCCGGGGCTCAGGCAATCCACTTGTCTTGGCCTCCCAAAGTGCTGGGATTACAGGCTGAGCCACGGAGCCCGGCCAGCCTATATCTTTTTGGAGACTTTTCAGGCATGTTTCAGAAGTTTAACTTTTATTGCGTCTCACTGCTTTCGGCTTTCTTCCCCTTGAAAAGATCTGAGACAGCGGTTCTTTCCTTCAATTTTTTGTCAGATTCTGTACCTTTTTTGTTCTCCCTCTAGTTTTATTATCATGCTAAAGAATGGGCTGTAGGCATTGCTCCCGAGAGAATACCCTCTCCCCACCTTGGATGAGCAAAGGGATGGACTTTTTTCCTGAATAAGCATTTTGCCTCTGACAGGAAACCTGAAGTGCTTTTTTTAAAGGGATTGTTGAGGGAAACTGCTAGGGGAGGGAGGGGCATACCTCATCAACAAGGGGACCTGCATGATCAGTGTTTATATATCTAACCCTGAATCGTATCCCACATCTTCATAATAAAAAAAAAAACCACTAAGAAAACTTAAAATAAAAAAAGGAAATAAAGGGATTGTTTTGTTAAGTCATGAACTGAAAGGCAGGCTGATTACCATTTCTGTCCCTTTGATGAGCTAAGGGGTGGGCTTGAGTATTTGACTATGACAAGGAGCTTGATAGAATTTACAGCTATTATTATGCTAACCATGGACTGAAAGGGTGGACTTGCATTTGTAAGCCCACATACCAGTCCACAGGATGGTGGTCAGGTCTGCTGTGCAGATAACGAAAAAACGTTTGAATGCCTCCTATGTTGCCTTTATTTGGTTTTTGATTTATTAGGAAAACTGAGCTTTTTTTTTAACTTCTGGTATTGCTTTTAAGGTTTTGATTATCATTTTGAGTAAGTGAATATGTCTTATTAACTAATCCTTGGGATGTTAAGTTATAGGCCTTTGGCTTCTGGAATTGGAAAAAGCAGTGAATCTTACTAAATCCCACCAGTCAGAGTCTCATCCGCAGGCCGGAGAAGATGACAATCAGATGAACTATTCTTATGAGACATAGGGCCAAAAATTAAAATCATTCAATCTCCCTAGACCCAGGGACTATCAGAGGTGGGCATATGAGAATGTAAAGGCTAATTTTTGAGAGATGAAGTTAATTCAGAGTTGTACGTGTTTCATATAAATGCTATCACATATACAGGAAAAGGAAAAGGACAAAATCAAGGGCCTGGATCACGATAGCTTATAATATAGACCTGATCCACGACGTTTTTTCAGACTGAACTCTAGGTTTGACATTCTCTTGCCGTTAAACGACTGGCCATAAGAACAAGTCAAGCCATGTCCTTCCCCAACAATCCAACATCAATGATGTGGAAACTATTTGTCATAAAATGGATGATTCTAGGAATACTCCTAGCTCCATGCTACCTCGCCAGGTAAATGGAATAGACAACCCTAGGAATGAGCCTTCCTAGTGGCATGGGACCTCCTTCTGTTTATTGGCCCATACATGCATTCTAAGAAATGATGTTTGGCCAATAGGGGGAACTAAGGACTAAATCTGACTTTTTCTCTTACCCAAATTCCTAACTAAAAGGCTTGGGAAGTCTCTACTTGATAAGGAGTCACCAGAAAGAGTTTCATTACCATATAACCCTATAGACTAAAGCTTGTTTTCTAACCTGACTCTAGTATAACATCATAGAGATATAAAGAAGGACAAACTGAAGAAACTGGAGGATCCGTGGTGAATGGCTCCTACTAGTCTGTATACTGAAGACCACCATCCAGATCAGCAGCTCAAGGACTATAAGGCACTATGCTCAGATGGCTATGTTGTTTTGTATCTAGACGGGACGGCATTCCATAAGTCCTAAACTGTCTGTGGAACAAAGAGGATCAGGAACAATGCTTAGTTGCTCTGATGGCCACTCCATCATCCATTCTCGATGCTTAAGGAACTGTACATTGGACTGGCATCCTGAAATTGTTCACTCAATACTGTTGAGATCTCCCAGGAGGAATCCCAGATGAAGACAGATATTTTATTGTTTATTCCTTGTTACCATGGAAGGGAGTTGTGGCCCACCAACATGTGCTAAGAAATTTATCTAAAACACTTATAATTATTGCAAATGAACACACATAATCTTTAAGTAATTTGCAAGTTTCTTTAATTCTTTGGCTAAGGTAGTTTTAGACAAACTAAAACTGTTCCTATTTTAACGTCTGCACAAGTGGAAACCAGCATCAAGAAAATTAGACAGCAAGCCCCTTGGTTACAGCAGACCCTGGACCATCAGACTCACTTTTAATTAGGTTGGCGCAAACATAATTTTGGTTTTTGCATTATTGACATTTGCCACTTGATATTGGAATAATACTTAAATAAATGTGGTTATGATGTTATACATCATTTTAATGAACTTTCTTGTTTTTTTCTTGCTAATGACTTATTACTTGCTGTTTATTTTACACTTATTTTATTTATTTTTTGAGTTGGAGTTTCGCTCTGTTGCCCAGGCTGGAGTGCAGTGGCATACTCATGGCTACCCCAGCGTCGATCTGCTGGGCTTGGCCACCTCAGCATCTACCTATTGGGCTCTGGCGATCCTTTAGCCTCAGCCTTCTAAGTAGCTGAAACCACAGGCATGCATTGTCACACCGGGCTAATTTTTTCTTGATTTATTGTAAAGATGAGGTCTCACCAAGTTGCCCAGGCTGGTCTCGAACCTGTGGGCTTGGGAAATCCACTCGCCTCGGCCTCCCAAAGTGCGGGGATTACAAGATGAGCCACTAAGCCTGGCCTACAGCTACTTTAGCCCATGGAAATGATGTTAGACGAAAAGCAAATTCAAGTGATTTTCTTATTTGAGTTAAAATGGTTCATAAAGCAGCAGAGACAACTCACAACATCAACAGCGCACTTGGCCCAGGAACTGCTAACGAATGTACAGTGCAGTGGTGGTTCAAGTTTTGCAAAGGAGACAAGAGCCTTGGCGATGAGGATCATAGTGGCCAGTTACAGGAAGTTGAAAATGACCAACTGAGAGCAATCATCTAAGCTGATCCTCTTACAGCTACATGAGAAGTTGCCAAAGAACTCAACGTCGACCATTCTACAGTCATTTGGCATTTGAAGCAAATTGGAAAGGTGAAAAACCTTGTTAAGTGGGTGCCTCATGAGCTGACCAAAAATAAAAAAAATTGTTATTTTGAAGTGTCATCTTCTCTTATTCTATGCAATAACAATGAACCATTTCTCGATTGTATTGTAATGTGAGACGAAAAGTAGACAACCAACGATGACCAGCTCAGTCGCTGGACCGAGAGGAAACTCCAAAGCACTTCCCAAAGCCAAATTTGCACCCAAAAAAGGTCATGGTCACTGTTTGGTGGCCTCCTGCCGGTCTGATGCACTACAGCTTTCTGAATCCTGGCGAAACCATTACATCTGAGAAGTATGCTCAGCAGATGGATGGGATGCACTGAAAACTGCAATGCCTGCAGCCGGCATTGGTCAACAGAAAAGGCCCAATTCTCCACGACAACACCCGACCACGTTGCTCAACCAACACTTCCAAAGTTGAACCAATTGGGCTACGAAGTTTTGCTATATTCGCCGGACCTCTTGTCAACCCACTACCACTTCTTTAAGCATCTCAGCAACTTTTTGCAGGGAAAACGCTTCCACAACCAGCAGGATGCAGAAAATGCTTTCCAAGACTTCATCGAATCGCAAAGCACAGATTTTTATGCTATAGGAATAATCAAAGTTATTTATTGTTGGCAAAAATGTACCGATTGCAATGGTTCCTATTTTGATTAATAAAGATGTGTCTGGGCCTACTAAATGATTTAAAATTCACGGTCCAAAACCGCAGTTACTTTTGCGCCAACCTAAAAGATGGGGTCTTCAATGGAACTCTGGAATGGTTTTCTAATTTGTTTTTGTGGATTCCTTCTGGCTTAAGAGGTATCTTTTTTGGTTTATAGATAAATTAAGAATATTGTTTTAATATGTGGATTATTGTTTTATGTATTGCTTAAATGATGTGTATCTTGTATGACCAAAGCCTTTGAGCTTATGGCCAAAACAGTACATGACACAAGAAAACAAAGAGGAGAGGACGTTCAAATGTTCAAACAGAAAGAGCACCTCCGTGATCGAAATCATGGGGGCAGCTCACCTGGGGAGTGTTAGGCCAAGGCTCTGAGAAAAGGGGTTTCTTGCATTTCTTTTTTCTTTTTTTTGAGTTGGAGTCTCACTCTCGCCCAGACTGGAGTGCAGTGGCCGCTCCCGGCCACCGCAGCCTCGACCTGCTGGGCTCCGGCGATCCTTCCGCCTCAGCCTTCCAAGTTGCTGGAACTACTGGCACGCACTTCCACGCCCGACTAATTTTTTGATTTATTGTAGAGATGAGGTCTCGCTTGCCCAGGTGGGTCTCGAACCCGCGGGCTCAGGCAATCCACTCACCTCAGCCTCCCAAGGCGCAGGATTACAGGCTGAGCCACCGAGCCCGGCTTCTTACATTTCTTATGTTTGATATGAAGTAGTTCATCTAAATCTGCCAAGGTAGCTTCTTTGATTGTTGTGACTTTCCACTCTCCCCCTTAAGGAACCTTAAAATTTAAAGTCCGTGTGGTTGTAAGTTCCAAAAAGTTACTCTAAAATGTCAGTGGTCACACAAAAGCAATTGTCAGCCTGACTAGGAGACCCTGAGTCATGCTGAAACCACCCACAAGCCAAGTCGATTTAGCTTCAATACGGCAGACACTGTCTCTCTGCTGCTCTGCCTGTTGTATGTATCTTCCCTTTCATAAATCTATTTTTCCTCATTAAAAAAATTTAGCCTCAATATTGGGTGAGGGGCTATGGAATGAAAGAATAAATACTGGAGTAAGCTTGCACAGCCTTTTGGCAGGTTTTTACTAATGGTACTAACCATCTCCCTGTAACCTGATTGCAGAAATAAACTCCCTTTCTCCCAGCTTCTGACTCTTGTCTTTGACTGACTGCTGGGGAAGCAGCTGGACGAGTTTATTTGGGACCAGAAGGCCCAGCATCAACATAAACAATCTGCTTATACCTCTCTGGTCATTTAATCCACTCTGTCTTGCGATGGTCACTGATGTGTATGTCTTCCATCTTATCCCTATTCCCAGCCCTACTAAGAGTGCCCAGAAAGCATAAATGGAGCGGGAGTCTTCTCCACCCCCATGCCCTGCAAAGGCTGGGCACACAGGTATTCCTGGGAAAATGTCTGAACCACACTGAACTGATATGTTCTCCTGTAATGTGAGAAAAAATATGGGGAGCGGGGCCAGGGAGGCATCAATCAGCATTAAGGGCCCAAAAGGCCTGTCCAAGTCAATGAATGCATATCACTGAGCAGAGGAGAGCATACGCTTGGGATTTCTAAGTGGCTGAACTAATCTATGACTGGAGTTTATTCCTGTGATTGACCAGAAAAGGCCCATGGAGCTCTTCAGTGCTGAAGGCCACCAGAGCCAGACACACTCAGGTCCCAGTCACTCTGAATCCAAGTGGATGGAGGTGCTCGGCTGGCAGCTCCTTGAGGGCAGATTGACATAGAGGAGGCGTGTGGTCAGGTCTGCTAAATGTGATGGGCCACAGGAACAGCCACAGGAACAGCAATGGCCTTGCAGTGCTAAGCCTGAACTCTAACCTGCCACTTCATGGTTTGTGACTTTATTTTTATTTTTAATTTTTGAGTTGGAGTCTCACTCTGTTGCCCAGGCTGGAGTGCAGTGGCACGCTCACGGCCACCGCAGCCTCAACCTGCTGGGCTCAAGCGATCCTTCTGCCTCAGTCTTCCAAGTAGCTGGAACTACAGGCAGGTGCCACCACACCCAGCTAATATTTTGATTTATTGTAGAGATGAGGTCTCACCAAGTTGTCCAGGCTGGTCTTGAACCCGTGGGCTCAGGCAATCCTCTCACCTCGGTCTCCCAAAGTGCTGGGATTATAGGCGTGAGCCACCGTGCCTGACCTCATAGCTTGTGACTTTAGACAACACAGCACTTGGTCTTCCAGAGCTTCTATAACAGCACGGCAGAACCTCTGCAATGATGGGAATGTCCTGTGCTGTCCAATGTGGAGCCATGAGCGACAACCGAGCAGGCGAAACGCACCCAGTGTGATCAGAGAATGGAATTTCTTATTTTATTTAAATGAATTGACACTGACATTTAAGTAGCCACATGTGGCTAGAGGCTACAGTACTGACAGTACAGCTAGTAGTAGAGAGGATTCTGACCTCACAGAATGGTGGGAAAGATTAAACATGATGCAGGCCGAGTGCCTGAGTATCAGAAACATACTAAGCACTCAAGTAAAGGCTGGTTTCCAATGTTAACGCAAAGCATATAGTGACTCAGTAAAATGAAAGTATTTTTAAAAGAAAATTGGGAAGAATAAAAAAAGAGAGAATTGGGAACTTGGGAAGGACTCACCAAGCCCAGCGTTACCTCTGCTATTGCCTGGCTGTCTGCTGTCCCCTCCCCAGCAGACTGCTCGGTCTTGGACCTAATTGAGCTCCAGGGATTCTCAGATCACAGTGCAGTGGAAGATGCAGGACTTTCTCCAGGACAGGCCCCCAGCAATACATACAGAAATAAAAGGTAGAGAACCTTTGGGCAACTGTAAGAAAGACCTTACAAGATTTTTTGTTTGTGTTTGAGTTGGGGGTCTGAATCTGTCACCCAGGCTGGACGGCAGTGGCATGGATCATGGCTCATCACAGCCTCCACTTCTAGGACTCAGGCAATCCTTCTGCCTCAGCCTCCTGAGTAGTTGGGACAACAGGCATGTGCCATCACACCCAGCTAATTTTTTAAATTTTGTAGAGATGGGGTCTTACTATGTTGCCTAGGCTATTCTTGAAACCCTGGGCTCAAGCAATCCTTCTGCCTGGAGCTCCCAAAGTGCTGGGATTATAGGCATGAGCCACTGTGCTTGGAAAGATCTCATAAGACTTTAGCATACAAGTTTGCAGATCAAGAAAGACCGATATCACCTCATCAGAAGGAATCACTTCATCAGAAGAAATATTTTTTAACACACATTTTTGTTTTGCCTAAAAGCAACACCATCCACTACTATTTCAGAAGCCATAAAAAGACCTACTTAAGGTGGTTCTTTCTCCCTATCCACCCTGATATATCTCTACCCAAGGGGTAAGGAATATGCCTCTCTCCTGGGACCACCTTACAGGAGAACTTCAGGCGTCAGCAGTCCATCCAACTCCTGTCTCTCAGCTCAGCAGGCAACCAGCAATTCTAGTAAGGGGCCAGTGAATTACAGGCTTGGGTCAGAGCCAATTGGTTCAGTATTGTCTATGGCTGCTCTCATGCTACCACTGCAGAGTTTAGTAGTTCTGACAGACCACTTGCCTGCAAAGCCTAAAATATTTGGTCCTTAACAGATAAAGTCTGCCAGCCCCTGGTCTCTAGCAGGGCCTGGATTTCTTCTTCAGGAATATATGATTCTACTTCATACTCTCATAAGGGTGTATGGTGTTACACCTACACTAGGGATTGGGAGGGGTCAGATGACAAGGGTGCGAGAGGAGCGAGGATGGGAGATGCCCCTTAGAGACCAGACAGCCCTTCACATGCAAGCTCAGTCTTCCCATCCCTCTCACTCCAAAGTCTCTGCTCCAAAAACCTTTGCTTATATATTCTTCTGAAGCCTGAAATTCAGACTCAGTCCTCATTTAAATGCAAACATTTCTAGAACTAGTGCCTTAAGTCCTAGTCCATGATAAGCTTATTAGGTAAGTCAGCTTTTTACCTGGGAGCAAGTTTTAGGGGAGGGAATTCAGAGAAGGACACGGCTCCTAAGAAGGGAAAAGATAATACTGAGAAAGGAGCCAGCAGCACTTAACTGCCTCTGCTCTCTTGGGAATCCCTTCAGGTGGTCTCTTCTCTGGTTTAATCTCCAAAGGTTTTATTTACCTTGTGTTAGGTTCAAGTTGTCTCAAGTTCTTTGATACAGGGGTAGACATACATAAATAGAAACAGGTTATGGACCCAGAGCGGGTTACACGCTGCTCACCAATCACTCTCACCGTGGAGAAAGCACCAAGGAAATAGTCTTTCCCTTAGGGAGTGGTTGTGAGCTCAACAGACAAAAAAGCAACGCGCTTCATTTCGGTTGATCGTTTTCTACTTACTGGAACAGATATATTCTGCAAGCTTGTCTGCATTTCCACAGTTTTCTCCTTCTGCATCCAGGCCAATTTTACTCACTGGAAAACAATAAATAAATGCATTTCTTTACATGGTTACTGAAATCTTCTTGTTCCAGTGCTGTTTTTTCGTGTGTAAATATACAAGCATATGCTTTACAATTGACACAGTGTGAGTCTTTTCTTGAAAGCCGGTGGGGAAAGATTATGAGTGTCCACTAGCTGAAAAGGCATCAGGTCCTGGCCCCTGATCCCTAGGTGTGTGTGGCTTTGGGTTAGGACTTAGCGGGCTTTTCAGAGCACGACTCAGTTTACCTTCAAGAGGGGAAAACACCAAGCACATGGGACTGTTTTAAGGATCATGTGAGATAAGGAGAAGAGCCTGCTTGTCTTCTAGGAGGAGCTTGATAAAGGCTGTCTTCTTATCAGTCAGAAGGAGATGGTGAGCATTTGGGACCTACTACTTTTTGCAGGAGTCGGCATTAGAGAGTCCCTGTATTTTAGGGAGGTGAGGCCAGACCACATCCAGAATGGTGTCACGGGTTGACATGGCCAGACTAGAATGGAAGGGAGGGGAGGAAAGGTTTCATAATAATCTGCCAACAGGGATCCACAGCCCTATGAATGCTAGTCATTTAGGATCAGACTTCCAGACTCCTATTCATGATCTGAGTAAGAAGCAGACAGAACCAGGCTCCCTGCACTATTCTGGACAGCAAACATTTGGCCACCGTGCAGAGGGTGTTGATGAAGGAAGGGCCCAGGGACCAACTAGCTGTGCAGAGGAACATGGAACGTCTCTGAGGAGACAGGTGCTGTGGGTGTTCCACTTAGGAGTCACATAAGAGGCTGGCTAGTCACAAAAGGCAGCTTTAATACAAACACCATCAACTTTTAATGTATGGATCACTAAAAACACGCTGAGTCCAAGAGAAAAATGTCACATCATGTAGCTATGAACTTTGTTCAGCAACTAAGCTTTTGCTTATGCTGCAATGCCAACCCAGGCTGGTTTAGAAGGGCTGAATGCACCAACACCACAAAAAACCTGCAGGAACTGAACTGAGATGTAAGAACTGGCAGTGACACTGGTTAACGAAGATTGATATTAATAGGCATTGTTCTCAAGTAATGAAACAACAGGAACCATACTCACAACACTAACTCCCACACACAGCTTTGCCCATCACAAAATAAGCATTCGCTTGTTTGATCTTTACACCCAATCCCATGAGCAATACAATACAACTATTACAGCACTAGAAGGCGGAGGAAGCTGTCTAGTGGTGGCCAGCTCTGTCTGTGAGGGCGGGGCTGGGCTATTTGGTCCATGCCACAGTCCTCAAAAGCCTCTCAAGAAATGTTTGGGGGGCCGGGCGCAGGAGGATTGCTTGAGCCCAGGAATTCAAGACCAGGCTGGGCAATATAGCAAGACCCTATCTCTCTAAAAAAAAGATTAAAAAAAAATGTTTGGGGAGTGCATGTTTGCTCTAAGGTGTCACCGCTTCAAGTCAGTACAACATTTCAACCAGCACTCCAGACTGGGCAAGACCACCTTAAGGGCCTTCCCCAAGTAAACACTGACAGTGAGACTTCAAATTACCTGCACTTTGTTAAAAAAAAAACTAAGCTGATCACAGACAAACCTGTCATAGAGTACTTTTTTTTTTCTTCTGTTTGAGAGGCTAAAACATTGACTGCCGCAATGGATCCAGTTTTCTGGGCTTGTGTAAACCTGTGGGGTCAAATCCTCTGTTGTCTGATGTCTATGTTGAAAAGGTGCCACCTGCCGGGCTCGGTGGCTCAGCCTGTAATCCCGTGCTTTGGGAGGCTGAGGTGAGTGGATTGCCTGAGCCTGCAGGTTCGAGACCTGCCTGGGCAACTTGGCGAGACCTCATCTCTACAATAAATCAAAAAATCAGCTGGGCGTGGTAACACGTGCCTGTAGTTCCAGCTACTTAGAAGGCTAAGCCGGAGCCCAGCAGGTCGAGGCTGGGGTGGCCGGGAGCGGCCACTGCCCTCCAGTCTGGGTGACAGAGTGAGACTCCAACTCAAAAAAAAAGTCTGAAGGTAAAATAAAATCCTGAGCACAAATCAGAAAGAATCAAGAAATGAGATTTGAAGATATCAGCAAGGTAATGGATAAGATGATTTTTGCAAGGTTTTTCCAGAGTTTACAGGGAAACATGGCAATGAAAAAAAGAAGATATGGCCTTAAAAATAATAAAACATCTGCATGGTGGCTTTGGAAAAATGAAGTTGTGGATTTAAACAATGCTATACCACTTTCTAAACGTATGACCCAGCAAATCTCACTGTCTTTTGTAGACTCAGCTTTTGTTTCATGGGCTTACTAAAACCTTCTTTACAAAAATGAGAAATCATATGCATAAAATGCATAGCACAGTGCCTGGTGTATAACATGGAGTCAAAACAGTAATTAATTATAAGTGATAACTCGTTCCAACAATGAAAATATATAGCTCATAATAAAGTTGTTTTACAAAGAGTCAGATTTCTTTTTTCTTTTCTTTTTTTTTTTTTTTGAGTTAGAGTCTCACTCTGTCGCCTAGACTGGAGTGCAGTGGCACGCTCCCGGCCACTGCAGCCTCGACCCGCTGGGCTCTGGCGATCCTTCTGCCTCAGCCTCCCAAGTAGCTGGAACTACAGGCGCGCGCTACCACGCCCGGCTAATTTTTTGATTTATTGTAGAGATGAGGTCGCGCCAAGTTGCCCAGGAGGGTCTCGAACCCGCGGGCTCAGGCAATCCACTCACCTTGGCCTCCCAAAGCATGGGATTACAGGCTGAGCCACTGAGCCCTGCCAAGAGTCCGATTTCTGTGTTGAGAGTTCTGAGTTGTTAATTGCTAAGCTATCTTCTGTGAGATCACTAGTCTGGGTTTACAAGGCTAAGCAACAGTGGCCACTAAATGGCTCTGAGGTCCAACCCTGTAATTAGACGAGGAAGGCGGGGAACCTCAAGTGTGGGCAGTCAAATGGAAGGCTTTCTCCTGAGATGGCTAGCTGAGTTGTAAGATGTCAGTTCACAAGACAACCAACTCTGAGTCTTCAATACTAACTGAAACCTTTTTAAAACATGCATGCATTATCCAACCAAATCATGCTTTCAGCCCTTATGTAAACCAAGTACAGAAAGTTCTCACTTATCATCAATAGGTTCTTAGAAATTGCCACTTTTTAAAAAATTTAAAGATGTGGGGTACAATTCAGGGTTAGGTATACCAATGTTCATTATGCAGGTACCTTGCTGATGAGGTGTGCCCCTCCCTCCCCTAGCAGTTTCCCTCAACTGCCAATCCTGCCCCCGAAATTGCCACTTTAAGTGAAATGACCCACAGCAGGTCCTCGAATAACATCATTTCATTCAATGTGTTTTCATCATAACATTGGTAAGGAAAAAAATTGTTTCACTATACATCATTTTGCTTAAAGTAGCAGTTTCTAAGAGAAACTGAGTGAGGAGACAGTTAAGTGATGACTTACTGCACAGTGTTACACAGACTGTCTTTTTCCCCATCTATTAGTAATCAATAATATCTGCAAAATTACGTCATGTTGCAACATTTTTGAAGAAACACAGACATCATCTCTCATTGGACTTTCACAATGAAACCCCTTTCTGTTCGTTTCTATTCTGCGAAAAATGTCTACCTTTCCTTCTCTTTGTTTTAAATGTCCAACTTTCCTAACCAGGTATACAGGCTCTGGGGAACCAGAGGTAGCTCTTGACCAGAGGGCTCCTGGGCAGTGTAAGTGTCCCCCAATGATCCCTGGACTCCACATCATCCCTTCACTTGAGCGTGGACTGGAATTATTCGCTCTATTTGAACAAGAAGAATATGGCAGAAATAACGGGCTGTCACTTCCAAGACGAGGTTATAAAAAGATTATGGTTTCTGTCATAGGTGTTCTCTTTTGCTCTCTTTTGGATTCTCTCTTGATAGGGGAAGCCAGCTGCCATGTATCAGCCCTTCTGAGAGGCCCATGTGAATAAGCTGGGAAGCAGATCTTCTGAGGTCTGCTGACAGTCATAGGAGTAATTCTGCAAGCAGACTCTCACCAACTCAAGCCTAGATATGTCTGTGGCCCTGATCATCAGCTTGACTGTGGCCTTGTGACAAGCCTGAGCCAGAAGAATACAGCTAAGCCAGGCCCAGCTTTCTTCTTCTTTTAATTTAATTTATTTTAACTTTTAATTTTTTTATTTTAAAGATGTGGGGTACAATTCAGGGTTAGGAATACAAATGTTCATTATGCGGGTACCCTTGTTCAGATTTCTGACTCGCAGAAACAATGAGATAGTAAATGCTTGTTTGCAGCTACTAAGTTTTGGCGCAACTTGTCTGACAGCAAAAGATGACGAATACGCTGGGCCGAGTCTCCTCCCAGCTGCTGGTGTTCAGCTTCCTCTAACTCTCCAGGCTCCTGCTGGGACTCTAGATGAACAGAGACCTCAGCAAGTTCAAGCCACACCTCCTCCCTGTACCCACTGAAGAGAGCGCCTTTGTTCACCACGTCTGAAAAGGCGAACTCAAATAGAACGTTCAAAGTTGGGCTACTGACTTTCATGTTAAGAAAGAATGTCATTTCCTTTCAAAGAGACTTTTTAAAGCTGCAAAATCCCTAACTTCATCTCTCCTTTGACAACACGGTCCCAGCATTCAGAACATGTCCTGCTTCTTCACCACTGAATGAACAGGGACCAGCCTGAGGTCACCGAGTGCCCAACTGAGACCAAAGCTCTGCACTGCTTGCTTGTGCTGCACTTGATGCGGTTCACTCTCGGCTACTCTGAGTCCCAAGACAAAAGCTCTCATCGCTGTACCAGTGCTGTCTTTTCTCTAGTTTTCTTCTCATTTGATAGAATAGTAACAGCAAAATCCATAGTGATGCCGCTAGAGTCAAACTGAAGGGCTATCAAACTGATGGCTCAAATGTTTGCTTATCAGCTCAAGTGCGAAAGTTCGGAAAATGTATGTATATGTGGTAGTTGAATTTTCGGTGTATTAGTCAGAAATTTCCTATTTTCTTTCTTCTTTTCATTTAGAAAAAGTAAATATTAAAACAAAGTACAAGCAAATTCTTATTTTTAGGGGGAGAGGCACAGGAGCAGAGGCGGTTCCCTTGGCAACCAAGCCGCTGATTCCCTCTCCCTGGCTGATCTGCTGAGCTTCTGATAAAAGTTATGCTGCTCAGAAGATACAAGAATCATCTTTTCATTAGCCAGCAACACCCACTGCTTTCTTTCTCAGCCTCATTTTGTTCGCTGGAAAATGTGCTGTTAGTTCTTAAACTTACTTTCACTTATATTACACCCTCCCACAATATTTTAAAATTTATTTGAACAAACTGAACTCAAAGTTACAGGTTAATTTATTCACAATTGCTAAGCACTGTTGTTTTTTTTTTTTGAGTTGGAGTCTCACTTTGTCACCCAGACTGGAGTGCAGTGGCATGCTCCCAGCCACCGCAGCCTCGACCTGCTGGGCTCTGGCGATCCTTCTGCCTCAGCCTTCCAAGTAGCTGGAACTACAGTCACGTGTTACCACTCCTGGCCAATTTTTGATTTATTGTAGAGATGAGGTCTTGTCAAGTTGCCCAGGTGGGTCTCGAACCTGCGGGCTCAGGCAATCCACTCACCTCGGCCTCCCAAAGCGTGGGATTACAGGCTGAGCCACCCAGCCCGGCTGCTAAGCATTGTTTTAAATACAGTATTTAAAATGCTACCAGCCTGGGCAAATTGATGAGACCTCATCTCTATAACAGATAAAAAAAAGGCTAAGGTAGAAGAATCACCTGAATCCAGCAGGTTGAGGCTGCAGTGGCCACGAGCATGCCACTGCACTCCAGCTGGGCAACAGAATGAGACTACAACTCAAAAAAAAAAAAAAAAACCAAAATAACCATAAAATGCTTAATATTAATCTTTAATGATTCATTATCCACATTTTATACTTTAAAAATAGTATATAAATTCAAGCATATTTGGAAAAATGTAGAAAACATTTAAAAAACTGTGAAAACCAACTTGAATATCACTATCTAGAGATTTAGGCATTTAAAAAATTATAGCAAAAACTATCATTTTAATCATTTCTTAAACGTGTAATTTATTGGCATTAATTATATTCACAATGCGATCAGTGGCCAAAGGGTACAATTTTTTTTTTTTTTTAAGTCAGGGTCTCACTGTCACCCAGGCTGGAGCGTAGTGGCATAATCACCGTTCACTGCAGCCTCAACCTCCTAGGCTCAGACAGGCAGTTTTTCCACCTCAGCCTTCCGAGCAGCTGGGACAAGGAGTGTACCAACACACCCAGCTAATTAAAAAACAATTTTTTTTTGTAGAGGTGAGGTCTCGCTATGTTGCCCAGGCTGGTCTTGAACTCCTGGGCTCGAATGAACCTCCCGCCTCAGCCTCCAAAGTACTGGGATTACAGGCGTGAGCTACCAGGTCTGGAAGATATAAACATTTCAATAAAGGTATTGAATATATACTGACCGTGTATTTCTTAAAAGATATAAACCAATTTTTAATGTCATTTGGAAATGTTTGAACATACTGTTTCAGTGTATTTTATCAGTAGTATTACATATTTCACTAATGTTTGCAAATTTAATAAGCAAAAAATAATATTTTAAAGCTGAATCACAGTGTCAAAAAAACAAAAGAAGGCTAAGTCATTTTTTGGTGTTTTATTTTTACCTTGACTCCTTACCTAGAGAAGCGGTGGCATTTCCAACTACATACACTGACTTAGCATTCCATTTTTCTTTCAGAGACTTTTCCCAGACTGTAAAAACATGAAATCATATGTGAGTTGTAAATTCCAAACTGGCCATCTGATTGCAGCCTAACCCTCTTCACCCCAGCACCCCAAAGCACTAGGATTATAGGCATGAGTCACCATGCCCAAGCCAAGAAGAACTTTTAAAGTGTACTAGAAAACAAACATAACTTGAGTTAATTTGCATAACAAAATTAAAGTCTAAAAATGTAGGCTTTTAAAGAAAAAGTCACTGGTCATTAAAAAAACATGTTGAATAAAGAAATACAATTGGTTTTATTTGGGACACAAATCTGAAAGCAGTTAACAAACTGTAATCTCAGATGAGATGGCTCATTTATTCATTAGGTCAAAAAATAATAATAAAAATATAAAAATAATAAATGTCAGGTTCATTAACAAACATAGTTTAATACAAAATACTACTTTATGACCCAAAAAACCTTTAAATATGGATTAAAGAAATACAAAAAGAAAACGGATTATATAAATACATCTAAGACCACTGGGTATTCAATACTTTAGAAACAAGGAAACAATAGTTCTTCTTTCCTAAAATCTGATTATGAGCATAACTCTCCCTTAAATTCAATAGTATTACTCTACCCTTTATACTCCTAAGGAAAATTCACCTTTAAACAAGTAACCAAAGATTGAGTTTCACTTTCTTTCCTCCCCTACAAATATAAATAAAATGTATTTAAAACTTATCCGCAACATGTGACCATATCATTTTCCAAGCCTCGCAGCAGAACAACTGGAGTGAGCACTGGTGGAGTCCGAAAGCCTGGCTGCAGAGGGGCCTCTGCCCTTAGCTCATTATGTGTCCAGGGCAAGACAGTTAACGCACCTCACCTGTTTCTTCATCTAGGTAGCTGGGATTAACCATGCTTCTACTGTCTATTTCATATGGTTGTCATGAGAATCGAATTAGAAAATATATTAGAATGTGCTTTTTATTTATTTATTTATTTATATTTTATTTTTTTAGTCGGAGTCTCACTTTGTCGCCCAGGCTAGAGTGCAGTGGCATGTTGACGGTCACTGCAGCCTCAATCTACCTGGCTCAGGTGATCCTTCCGCCTCAGCCTTCCAAGTAGCTGGAACTACAGGCACACGCCACCACGCCTGGCTAATTTTTTAATTTATTGTAGAGATGAGGGCTCATCAAGTTTCCCAGGCTGGTCTTGAATCCGAGAGCTCAGGCAATCCTCTCACCTCAGTCTCCCAAAGAGCTGGAATTATAAGCCTGAGCCACCGTGCCAGGCTAGAATGTGCTTTTTAAATGAAAAGGCACTATAAAAAGTTATAGTGGTCCTTCTGGGCTTTTTCATTATCTTCATCCTCTAAGCACGTACAAAAGGAAAAACACACTGCAAGCCAAAGTACCCTGCAGCACCACCAGGAAAGAGTACACATGCTTCTCCACTTTGGAAATAACAGGGTTCTTATCCCTAAAAAATCATGCAATTTTGTTTTCAACAGGAGGTGAGTGTGTGTATGAGATTACCAAGAAGGTGATGTGTTTAGGCTACGATGAAGCCTGGTTAAACGTGAAGAGAGAACCATAATTCTTGCACCATCACCTACTCAAAGCCTTTACTGCTCACTGCTCTGCTCCAGGCAACAACCCGGAGGCCTCCCTTAGGGACTCAAACTGCAGCCTGAATCCTGAATCTGCGCCTTACAGACCGTAGAAAAGTCTTGCATAGTCCTGTACCCTCTGTTCTCCGGGCTCCTCATCTGCCAGGTGAAAAGACTGACAGTATCTAGCTCACAGGAGAAAGTATTCAGGACAGTATCTGGTACAGAGTAGGCATTCATTAAGTTCTATCTGGCTACCAAAAGTAATAATACCACAAGGCAGGTATTACTATGTCCAGTTTAAATATAAGGAGGCTGAGGCTCAGAGAGGTCAAGGAACTCACTAAAGTCAGAACGGCTGTATGACCAGGTCTCACTCACGCCAAAGCCCTTCTGTAACCACTCTCCCTGCTGCTTCTGCTCATTAGTGCAACTACGGAGGCACGGCCTGAGTTTGGAGCCTGGCTCTGACTAGGTCTGAGGCCTTGGACAAGTGCATTTCCTTCCCAGCCTCAGTTTTCTCAAGGGTAAAATGATATCATGGTATCCTCTGCCTCTGGATGGTTACTAGAGTTGAATGAGATAATGAACAGGAAGTATTTAACACAGGCCCT
>CAUYQG010150857.1:0-10256 GCA_963574415.1 Tarsius wallacei | reverse complement strand
CTGTAGTTCCAGCTACTTGGAAGGCTGAGGCGGAAGGATCGCCAGAGCCCAGCAGGTCGAGGCTGCGGTGGCCGGGAGCGGCCACTGCACTCCAGTCTGGGCGACAGAGTGAGACTCCAACTCAAAAAAAAAAAAAAAAATAGTCTATATTAGCTTATACATACAGGTTCAAATCCCAGCTCTGCCAATTACCAGCCAGTTGTAAGGTAAGTTACTTATTCTCTGGCCTCAGTTTTCCCATCTTTAAAACATATTAATAATTCATATGCACCTTATATAGTTTGTGTGAATATTAGATGAATGAATAAAGTAACTGGGACAGTTTAAGTGCTATATAATTGTTAGCTGTTAGAAAATGAGTTGCGCCTGGGTGTGGGGGCTCAAAACTGTAATCCCAGCACTTTGGGAGGCCGAGTTGAGGGGATTGCCTGAGCATCATGGGTTCAAGAATAGCCTGGGCAACTTGGCAAGACCTCATCTCTACAATAAATCAAAAAGTTGGCCAGGCGTGGTAGCATGCGCCTGTATTTCTGGCTACTTGGAAGGCTGAGGATTGCCTGAGTCCAGCAGGTCAACACTGGGGTTGCTGTGAGTGTGCCACTACATTCAAGCCTGGGTGACGGAATGAGACACCAACTCAAAAAAAAAGAGAGAGAGAAAAAAAATGAGTTGCTTAACACCGGGGATACATTCCGAGAAATGCATTGTTAAGCAATTTCATCATCGTGCAAACATCATAGAGTGCATGTATACAAACCTAGATGGAATGGCCTACTGCACACCTAGGCTGTATGATATAGTCTATTGCTCCTAGGCTACAAACCTGTACAGCATGTTACTGTACTGAATACTATAGATAACTGTAGTACCATGGTATTTGTGCATCTGAATATAGAAAAATATAGTAAAAATATGGTATTATAATCTTAAAAGACCACTGTTGTATATGCAGTCTATCATTGACCAAACCCTGGTTATGCAGTGCATGACTGCATAACTGCATTTTCTTACAATTAACAATTATATAGCACTTAACCTCTCCCAGTTACTTTATTAATTCATTTAATATTCACAAACGCCATATAAGGTGTATATGAATTATTAACATGTTTTAAAGATGGGAAACTGAGGCCAGAGAAGTTAGGTAGCTTATGATCAAACAACTGGCTGGTAATTGGCAGAGCTGGGATTGACCCTATATGTTTGCTCCAGCGTATATGCTCTTAACCACTGCATACAGATCCAAAAGAGATGAGTAGTAGGCAGAATAATGGGCTCCCAAAGATATCTATATCCTCTAATCCCCTACATCCTGTAAATATGTTACTTTATATGGAAAAAAAGACTCCGCAGATGTGATTAAATTGAGAACCTTGAGATGGAGAGATTGTCCTGGGTTATCTGAATGAACTCAATATACTCTCTAGGATTCTAAAAAGTGAAAGAAGGTAGAAAAGGTAAAAGTCATGCAATGTGAGAAGGACTCCACCCAGTATTGCTGCTCTGAAATGGAAGGAGACCACCAGCCAAGGAATGTGGACAGTCTCTAGAAAGGGCAAGGACAAAGATCCGCCCCCCCCCGAGCCTTTACTGATGCCTTCACTCTAGTCTAGTGACGTCAGTGTCAGGATTCTGACTTATAAAACTATAAAACAATAAATTTGTGTTGTTATAAGCCAGTACATGTGTGGTAGAGAAAAATGTTGTTTCACCATAAGTAACATTCAAATGTTTTACAAGATTATGAAAAGCAAGCTTGTCATTAGATAATCCTGCTTAATGATAGACTGTCAGTACCTACTGTGCTCAATTTCTTTTACTTTTTGTTCCGTTGTTTTCAGTTTAAAGGAGAAAGAATATTTTTTCATTTAATTATTTGTAGCATTTGCATGTTAGGAATGAATAATCATGAATGTCTATTTTGGGTAAAAACTCTTAACTAGTGATTTTCATCCTAAGTAAATACACCCACTATATAATCTTTAATATTCTGTGTTAAATTACTAAAAGCTCCTCAACCAATATCACCTTCTATTAAAAGTCTTATGCTATTTCATGAATAACTAGTCAAAAGATGGCACATAGAGGATACCATGTTTTTTATGCTGTTCACAGTGTTAAGAAGAAGTGCAAACAGCTAAAACTTAAATTTACATGGAAAATATCCCCAAAATTTAAATACAAAGGTCAGGATGTTCCCCCTTACCCTACACCACCAAATGCACCTCTTCTATATCCCTGTACGCGCAAACATCCCCTTTTACAATTGATTTTTATGCACATTTTTAATTATCTTTTCTGATAGCTCAGTAATGTTTAATGACATTGTTTTCTTTGTGAATACGTAAAATACAGCTTTGAGAAATGAAAGCAATATTGTTCATGATGGGAGAGGAAAAGTGATCTGCCAAGATCAGGTGGTTATTTAGAGCTGATCCTGGGATTTGAACTCAGAAATTCTGGCTCCAGTGCCTACACCCCTACTGCTGTGTTGCACTTTTTTGTGGCTTCACAGTCTAGTGGTTAAAGTGTCTGTTTCCAGATGCCTTCCTGAGATCAGAGATTGTTACCTTTCATCAATTCATTTTTCACCTGAAGGTGCTGAGGTCTATATTGGGCAAAATCATGTACCCGAGGCCACATTACTACGGTTCAAGAGCATAAAATCTATCTCTTTCTAATGAACCAAACTCAGTTGACCGGAATATGTTTAGGAGAGCACAAAGTCAAATGGAAGCTAACTCCCAACTGGATTCATCTTCTGGTAAAAACAAAACAAAACAAAACAAAACAAAACAAAAACAAACAAAAAAGCCACGAACAAAAAACCCCAGCAGATTCTGGAGGTTCTTGCACATCCTTGTCCTAATGAGATATGTCTTTATGCCTCTTCTCCTTAGCAGTAATCCTAAGGGACGGTTGATTGCTGCTTGTGAGTCTTGTAGGTACTTTGGACTCTTAGGAACATTAGTAGTTGACTGCGCACTCATTCACTCTTCATTGAACATACATTTAAGTGCCTAGACACTGAGGTCACAACAGTAAATAATATCCAGACTTGTTCTCAAAAAGCAGCTTGTTAATAAAAATTTTTTAAAAGTCTGACATGGTGGCTGACATGTGGAGATAGACATTCCTAGGTTTGCATTCTGGCTTTGTTGCTTGCTAACTTGCTTGGGCCAAGTTATTAAAGCTCTAAGAATTCTCAAAACTTCCGATTCCTTTTAACATGAGAGTAAAAATATCTAATTGAATTGTTGTGAGATTTAAATGAAATGTGACATCCAAAGGATGTAGCCCAAAGTTGGATTTTAATAACCTGGCTATGGTATATTCTATAATAGAGGAATGTCCAAGTGCTGGAGAGACCTAGAGACAGTAAAAAATTCTGTCTGGCTTGGGTGTTATGGTAAAAGGGGATCTTTAAAGTAAATGAGTCTTAGCATTTTCCCATATATTTTTAAATGATTAAATGCAAATTGTGCCACGTGGGATTTGTGGCAGAGTTACATTTGGTAGTGGGTATGAGAGGTTAGTATGGGAGGGAAATCCCGAGTCTAGAGACTTCTGAAAAATTCACTGGCCTCTGTATTTCTGTCCCACTCTTACCCTGAAATAGGACAAAATCTCTCTGTCTTGGGCACTGGCCTCTTGTTCACATACTAACTCAATTATTTTCCCCATGCTTTCTGGCATATCTTATTTAATTCTAGCAACAAAACTAAAGATTCTACTAAATTTTACAGATGATGAAGGGTAAGTGACTTACTTATTTGAATTCGGGGCTGTGGACTGTCCATGAAATGAGGAAAGTAAGAACAACTGTTTCTTCAGTCAATTTTTGCTGCCACCGAGGAAACTAGGTTTGTGCTGTAATTTGCCTTTAGGTCCCTTGACAAGACCCCTTCTTTGCAAGAGCAGCAGGGTTGGCCACGGTAGAAACTGACTTCAAGTTATGTCACTGATAATCCTGATCTTCTACTGCATGGTCTCTGCATGACATAGTGCAGCCCAGAGTCCTGAGTCTGGAGACTATGGGAACAGTGGCGTGATTTTGAGCTTGGTAGTGCGAGGATATTCTGGGACTGTGGAAAGTCCTACACCACTTAGGCATTTCCTTTTTTTTCTTTAAAAAAAAAACTTGTTATAACTATTTTATTTTAAAGATGTAGGGTACAATTCAAGATTAGATACGTAAGTGGTCAATGTACAGGTGAGTTTTGGGCCTCCCGTTGTTCCTCATCAGGCATTTCTTGCTCTCTTTTTGACTGAGCATGAAATAGCCTACGGTTGAAATATACTTTCATGTTCATGGATCGTATCACAAACAACATATGCGACATTTCTTTTCCTCTTGGCAATAGATATACCAAAAAAAAAAAAAAAAGTCTGTGATGAGCTGGTATATATATATCAGTGACTGGAGATCAATGAAAGGGAGATAGTATATACATTTCACATTACTTATATTATTTACATTTCATTGAGTGCTTACTATGTGCCAGGCTTGGATTCTGGCAGAGGTGAAGAAGATATAATCCTTTTCTTCAAAATCTCAGTTTACTTCTCAATAGCAAAACAACAACAACAACAACAACAAAAACAAGTTCGATTGAACCACATTGAATTGCTGATATCTTATGATATTTTTGAAAGAAATTTTTTATTAGTTTTATGTACAAAGCTTCAACGGTGTATATTTAAACTATTTTAGTGGGCAGTTATTTAGCCTTTGCCTTTTCTAGCTTGGCAATGGGAGCCGCAGATTTTGGACCCAGCACATTTCTCCCCCAGTGATGATGTGTCTCATTCTATCTGTATGATTTTTGACTTCCAAAACCAAACAGACATTTCATATGATTTGATGTACTGCATGCAAGAGCTAAGGTAGGTAAAGTAATTACTGCTCTGTGGCTCACAGTAGTAAGACTGAGCCCTCATTATAGGCCAAGAGCTTTAAATGAACAATTTAATTCATGTGTACAACAACCGGCGGAGGTGAACACTGGAGTAATCCCCATTTTGAAGTGAACAAACTGAGATCTGGGAAGAGCAATTTCTGCTAGTGGCATGTGTCAGAGCCAGAGTTCCACATGGGTGTATTTGACCCTAAATCCTTTGGTCTTTCTGAGCCTCAGTCTTATTACTTGTAAAATGAGAGGAAGGATACAATTCGTTCAACATTTTGCTGACAGTTACATTTTGCCGAGGAGTGACATCAGTTTAAATAGCACATCTAAATCCTCAACAATTTGTATGTAATTAAAGCATAAGAAAAGTACATAATTTGGGAAAATTAATATTGCGCTTGTGGGAAAACCCCTGTATATATGCAAACTCTAATTTTATTTTTGGTTGGTTAGAGGAGAAATGATTCACGGTTCTAAGTAGGGGTAAACAAAATTTAGAGGCTTCATGATGGCAGAGCAGGATTGCTAACAATAGCAAATGCACTAATCAATAGCAAATCCATTTTAGAGATAGATCTTGCTCATGGAGAATATTGATATCTAACTTGGTCAGTTCCCCTGTGAGATAAATAGGCATCTCGCCTCTGTGAGAAATACCACACAAAAAAGCCAGGGTAATGTTTCCAAACAATTAATTGGATTATTATGAGGTTTAATGGATTGGCTCAATATATTCACACAAACCATCGAGAGAATAGGACTAGCAGTTTCCTTGTAGCTGCCATCAAAATATATGATAGGATGTAGGAGTTTTAAATTATTATTACTTTTTACAGCATTCAGTGTGCACCATTTACATTATAAATAGGGTCTATTTGAAAGCCATTGACTGGGTCTTTGGCTTTATTTCAAATAGCAAATATGGTATACACTGTAGCATCTCAGTTTCCTAGGGAATATGATATAGCTACTTAAGTTGTAAATGAAACCATCAAAATTACTTGTTTCATATACTCATAAAAATGTTTATAATACAAGGGTTTATGCCAGAGGTCTGAGAAAGACCCTTTAATACACTTCAACCTAGTCACTGAAAAATATAGGCATTTTTCTCATGGGAAAGAAATGAAGAAAGAGAAATACCATGTTTGCCAACCCTTGCCCTTAGAGAATAATGTGCCCTAGATATAGATTTTAAAAAATTGCCAAGTAGATTTTTTTTTTTTTTGAGAAGCCACACACAGATGTAGGGGAAAGATTACGATTCAGTGAAGATGTATTGATTACTCAGTATGTGCAGGTATTTAACACACATTATCTCATTAACCCTTAAAGCATCACCTTGAAGTGACATATCCAGTACGAAGCTTGAGGCAATAGTGTTGTTTAAAGAGTTTGTGGGCACACCCAGGGTCATATGACAATTAGATGGGATAGTGGTGTGTCAAGGTTAGAGTTTGGAATGTAAGTACTGCCCTCCCTAGTTGAGTTTCCAAATCTAGTACTGAAAAATCTAAATGCACAAGTTAGCAGGGAGTCCTACCTATCTCCATTCAAAGGGAAAACATATATCTCTGTGATCTTCCTTTATATACCTCCATCTTCTTACTAGTGACTTAAAGTGGTGATCCAGGGTAGTGCTGACTGGCATTTAGATACTCACTGTTTGGCTAATGCTAGTACTGTAGACAAACTGAGAGAAGTTCAAAGGAGCAGGCCTCTTGGATGAAGAATCACATCCAGCTCTGAGCCCTGTGGTTGGTCCCTAGAGAACTACACCCGGTACGTACATGAAATCCCAGGGGAGAGCTGTTTTTATCACATATACTGTGGGTTCCTTTCCTTTTTTTCTTTTCTTTTCTCTTCCTTCTTTTTTGTTTTCCCTTCTCCTTTTTCTTTTTAAAAGGCAAAGTCTCACTGTGTTGCCCAGGCTGGAGGTCAATGGCATGATCGTATCTCACTGCAGCCTCAACCTCATAGGCTCAAGTGATCCTCTCACCTCAGCCTTCACAGTAGCTAGGACCAAAGATAAGTGCCACCAGACCCGGCTGATTTTTAATTATTTTGTAGAAATAGGGTCTTGCTATGCTGCCCAGACTGCTCCCAAACTCCTGACCTCAAGAAATCCTCTTGCCAAGGCCCCCCAGAGTGCTAGAATTACGTGCATGAGCCACTGTGCTCAGCTTCCTGGGTTTTAGGGATATGTTCTGAGAGGGATATCTTGTTCTCAAGCATGACGCTACTGTAGTTGCCATTTTCTGGTATAGATTCACACTTCTGTGGAGGGGGCCTTCGATGGATATTAGTCTCACTTTTATGTTACACAGTGATTTTAAAGTTTCAGCTCTTTTAAATCACACTCACAGGCACATTCTCAAGAAATTCAGGTCAGAACAGGTTACTCCTTAGCCTGACTAACTTGTGAGGGAACAAGCTTATTGATCCTTCTGCTGTCATAGTGACATGTGATGTAAGGTGTCAAGAAGACACATATGAATACACATAAATTAAATAAAACTTATGAAATAAAATTTGTATCTGACCTCTCTTATGATATACTGAGTGTTTTGTCTTATTTATTTCTTAATCTGTCCACAAATCTGTCTAGGCTTCTAAAAAGGCCTAGAATCAATGACAGCCTAGTAGTAATGAACCCCCCTAGGGTGCAGATTGTCGTATCTAAGTACTACTCCCCAATAAATAAAATCAGTACCCTTAGATATAATTGATTCTAGGTTTGAAAATATATATATACACAAGATAAGTCTTAGCATTTTATTGTAATAGAAAGCTAAAAACTGTGAAAGATGAATGAGATCACTTACAACACAGCGAGTGCCAACTTAAGGAAGTTCCTCTGGTCCAAGGTAAAACAATCTGATCTTCAGAATGAAAATGGTTGCAAAAAATAAAGCACATCAAATATATAAAAATCCATGAGTTTCTAATAATATTAAAAAATCAAAAGCTAACTTAAAAGACATCTCATTGGTCATCATAAGAGTTAATTAGGACACATTCATCATTTAAAATTTTATTATTAAGACAAAATAAGCAATTACTACAGCTTTTAAAAACATTTTATTTATTATTTTTTATATTTTATTTTAAAAATGTGGGGTACAATTCAGGATTAGGTATACAAATGAGCATCATACAAGTAAAGTTTGAGCCTTCCTTTGGTCCTCACTTTGCCTGGTTTGAGATCACTTACCCTTACTAATGTTGTGTCTCTACCCCTCACCCCAGCAGTATCCTGCTACTGCCAATCCCTTTCTTATAGTATTATGGTAAATGTCCAGGGTTTGCTTATGAGTGAGAACATATAGTACTCTGTTTCTGTGATAGATCACTGAGTATTATAGACTCTAAATAGCAAAAACATGGAACCAACGTGCTGCCCATGGAAACTGGACCGCATTGAAAAAAATATTGTACAAATACATGATGGAATATTATGCAGCCATAAAGAAGGACAGACATATGGACTTTACTACTAAAGCTTTTTAATACAAAATTTATTTAGAATTAATGGCATAGTTTATGAGGGAGATCTCTTTAGAAAGGGATTTCTTCTAGTACTTGCAGGAAGAATGGTAGAATTAGAAATTAGACTTTTGCAATTATTTTTAGCTGTATTGAGGTATACTGGATAAATCAGACTGTATTTATTTGAGGTTACAGTGTAATGATTTGATATATGGATATATGCAAACATTATTAAATGATCACCACAATCAAACTATTAACACATTCAATCACCTTGCACAATTGTCTTTTTTTCTGAGAACAAAGATCTACTTTCAGAAATTTCAAGAATACAATACAATATTGTTAAATATAGTCACTGTACATTAGATCTCCAGAACTTATCTTAAAGAACAGCTTATATACTTTGACCAACATTTCCCCACTATATGCCCCCAGCAATCACTGTTCTACTTTAGGCTTCTATGAGTTTGACTCTTTTAGATTCCACATATAAGATCCTACAGTATTTGTGTTTTTGTGTCTAGCTTATTTCCTTAGCATAATTTCCTTCAAATTCATCCAAGTTGTTGCAAATATCAGTATTTTCTTACTTTGTGGCTGAACAACATTTCATTTTGTATTTATCTATATTTATATCGATTTATCTAAGTAATATTTTCTTTATCCATTAATACACTGACTGAAAGTTGGGCTGTTTTCAAACTTTAGCTACTGTGAATAATGCTGCAATGAACATGAAAGTGGAGATACCACTTTGAGATACTGATTTTATTTCCTTTGCATATATATCCAGAGGTGGGATTTCTAGATTACATGAGAGTTTCATATGGCTATGTCAGTTTGAATTTTCTTTTTTTTTTTTTTAAATTTTTTTATTATGGTATTATGGGGTACAGTTAGGGGTTAGGTATACAAAATTGCTTTGTTCAGGCACCCTTGATGATAAGAGGTGTCTCCTCATCCCCAGAAAGATATTTATCACCATTAATCCCATCGCCCGCCCCCCCTCATAGCTTCCCACCACTGTCAGTCATTTTCTTGTGGTAGTACGTTGGATGATCAAGGTCTATTATATGAGTGAGAACATGTGGTACTCAGTTTTTTGTTTCTGTGAGAGGTCACTCAGTATTATGGACTCTAGTTCCATCCAGGTTGCTGCAAAATTCATGATTTCATTCTTTCTTATGGCTGCGTAGTATTCCATTGTGTATATATACCACATTTTTTTAATCCAGTCCTCTTTTGACAGACAGCATGGTTTCTTCCAGGTTCTTGCTATTGTGAACAATGCTGCGATAAACATACATGTGCAAGTATCTTTTTTATAGAGTGATTTGTGTTCTTCAGGGTATATTCCCAGTAGGGGAATTGCGGGGTCATATGGGAGGTCGGTGTTTAGAGCTTTTAGGAATCGCCACACTGCTTTCCAAAGAGGTCGCACTAGTTTACACTCCCACCAACAGTGTAGAAGTGTTCCCTTTTCACCACACCCTCTCCAGCAACTATTATTTTTTGAGTTATTGATAATTGCCATTCTGACTGGAGTTAGGTGGTATCTCAGTGTGGTTTTGATTTGCATCTCCCTGATGATTACTGAGGTTGAACACTTCTTCATGTGTCTGTTGGCTGCTCGGATGTCTTCCTTTGAGAAGTGTCTGTTCATATCTTTTGCCCATTTTATAATGGGGTTTTGTTTTTTTCTTTTCTGCGTGTTTGAGTTCCCTGTAGATCCAGGATGTTAAGCCCTTGTCTGACCTGGAGTTGGCAAATACTTTTTCCCAGTCTGTAGGCTGTCTCCCTGCTCTCTTGATGGTTTCTTTGGCTTTGCAGAAGCTTGTTAGTTTAATGAGGTCT
>CAUYQG010150853.1:0-24060 GCA_963574415.1 Tarsius wallacei | reverse complement strand
GGAGAGAAAACTTCAACTTTTTTTTTTTCTTTTTTTCTTTTTTTTTTTGTGAGTCAGAGTCTCACTTTGTCGCCCAGACTGGAGTGGCCGCTCCCGGCCACCACAGCCTCGACCTGCTGGGCTCCGGCGATCCTTCTGCCTGAAATATATTATTTTTAACAATAGTCATCTTACAGGGCTGCAGAACACTAGAACTTATTTCTCCTATCTAGCTATAATGTTGTATCCTTTAAAAGTCACCCCCTATCCTCACCACCATTACCAACCTCTAGTACCCTTTATTCTACTTTTTACTTCTCTGAGCTCAACTATTTTAGTGTCTACATGAGAAAGAACATACAGTGTTTAACTTCCTGTTCTTGACTTATTTCACTTCACCTAATGTCCTCCAGTTCTATCCATGTTACTGCAATTGATAGGAGTTCATTTTTTATGACTGAATCATGTTCCATTTTGTGTATAGACCAACTTTTCTTTATCCATTCATCTGCTGTTGGACACTAAGGTTGACTTCATATATTGGCTTTGTGGTGAATAGTCCTGTAATAAACATGGAGTTGTAGGTTCTCTTCAATTTACTGATTTCCTTTCCTTTGGATAAATGCCCAGTAGTGAGACTGCTGAATCATACGGTAGTTCTGCTTGTAGTTTTTTTCTTTTTTTTACCAAGAACCTCCATACTGGCTATAGTAGTTTATGGTCCAAGCAACCGTTTATAAGAGTTATTTCTCATCACCTTTGCTAGCATGATCTTTGCTAGCAATATCTTTGCTATTTTTTTTGTCTTTTTTGATTGGTAACCATCCTAACTAGAAAAAGATGATTATTTCATTATGGTTTGGCATTGCATTTCCCTGCTGATTAGTGACGCTGATCCTTTTTCCATATATTTGGTGGCCATTTATGTCTTTTTAAAAGGAACTCAAAATCTCAGCAGTAAAAAAAAAAGTGATTACGAAATGGACAAAAGATTGAATTTTAATACATACTTTTAACCATTGTTTTATGTTGCTGTTTTTTGTTTTTTGGGGTTTTTTTTTGAGTTGGAGTTTCACTCTGTTGCCCAGACTGGAGTGCAGTGGCCGCTCCCGGCCACTGCAGCCTCGACCTGCGGGGCTCCGGTGATCCTTCCGCCTCAGCCTTCCAAGCAGTCAGAACCACAGGCGCGCGCTACCACGCCCAGCTAACTTTCTGATTTATTGTAGAGATGAGGTCTCGCCAAGTTGCCCAGGCGGGTCTTGAACCCGCGGGCTCGGGCAATCCACTCACCTCAGCCTCCCAAAGCGCGGGACCACAGACTGAGCCACCAAGCCCGGCCTGCTGTTGTTTTAAATAGGAGCTTAAGCATCAAACTACGTGAAGAATTATGTGACACCCTGTACTTTACTAAACAAGGTCATAGGACATACTTTTATAAGTACTATTAAGCATTATAAATGAATTTTAATCACAGTGTCAAATACTTTGTTCATTTGGTTTTCAATGTCCTACAGTGACTTTAACCACAGAGTCAATTTGTTGGTTTTATTTAGCTAGTTGTTGGGTGCATTTTTATTCTTCCCTCCACAGGCTCTGATAAAGATTTTTGATACTAACAAAACTGCACAATTGGAAACTCACATTTTATGCAATAACAGACCATTTTAATTTCATGAAGCAAAGGATTGGCTTCTACTTGGAAATAGCACTAAAGAAAGCAATATTGTCCAAAGAAGTAGCCTGGTATATCAAGAGAAAAATCTGTTGATTAAATACAAGACTTTCATTCTCTTTCTTCTACATTTCCATATAACACAAGCATTAATTAGACCCATCAGTGATTTTCTCCTTTCAGGAGAATGTTTCTATCTGACAAGAAATGTCAGCTGAGAAAATGTGTGGCGCACAAGATCTGCCATTAAAAACACTGACTTTGGCCTGGAGAAAAGCTGATGCATTCCCAGAGACAGAACTGCAGAGATGGTTGCCATATTTTCCTGTTTTTGCTGTCTAGCGAACTATGATGATGAGACTCAATGTCTTTTGCCTTATTTGAAGTTTCCAAAGACAAGCACACTTAATAACTGTATTACATCTCTTCCTACCTGGTGTTCACTTGGTGCATTTCAAATAAAAGCAGGAAAAACATCATGGTCTTTTGAGGCTTTTAATGTACCTTTGCTTACATCATGGGGAATAGAAACAATATAGCAGGTTCAACTTAAGTCCACCCAGTATTTGGAATGTCAAATTTACTGGTATGCTGAGGTTCAGATATGCTTCATGGGGATGGTATATGGAACAGGATTTGAGTGACGTGTTAGAGAAGCAAAATCTCTAAAATCTACTGAAAGTCCTTAGAATATGCCATAGTGACATTTAACTTGTCTTTGCAGGGGAGCACTTAAGAATCTGTCCTCAGGAATATACATGCTGCACCACAGAAATGGAAGACAAGTTAAGCCAACAAAGCAAACTTGAGTTTGAAAACCTTGTAGAAGAGACAAGTCATTTTGTACGCACCACTTTTGTGTCCAGGCACAAGAAATTTGACGGTATGTGAAATCGTTTTCATTTCACTTTGTTATAGGGGCACTATTTTATTAGAATCTTGGTGTTATATGAAAAACTTTTTTTAAAGATGGAGCTTTTCTTTCCCTGTTAAACGTTTAAAGCAGGTAAAAGGTGACCTGCTACTGCTGGTTTTGACCTATGTCTTTGGAAAACAACCTCAGTGCCTTTTATAAAGCAGTGCTCCAAAGTGATATTTTTAGAAAAAAACCTGCGCGTTCTTGACAGTGTGTTATTTTTGTAGTAATATCTTGAAAAAACCTAAGTTAACAAAGAGCTGTTTTGCATTTGTGCTTTGCTGTGAGATTTATTCTAAAGATTTAACTGAATTTTTCATTATGACAGTGATGCTAATTCATCTTTCGTCGCACTGTAACTCGTCTTCAGTGTTCATATAGGGATATTCTTTTAAGAAAGTAAATGTCATTTAAGATTATTTGAAATATAACATCCTATTAGAGCGGGATAGTCTTGTTTAAAGTGCCTATGGCATGGAATTCTTTAATTTAGAGTTTGCCATTGCAATAACATGACACATTTTACACTGTGGTTGTGCATTCTGCATATGGTTTAGACCTTCTGTTGATATCTTGATTATAAGCAATCAACTTTATTTCTATATTCCATATATTAAATAAACACTTTTGTATTAGGAAGCCTAAACAGCAATAGTAATTGCTATTAGGATTCAGCACTAAAGTTTTTCATCAGAATCTCAGAAGAATATTCAAAAGCAATCTGATTGTTTAAAAACAATCATGATTACAGTAAAGTCAATATTTTTCATGATGTGTTACCTTCAGTGCTCTAAGACAGGGGTCCCCCACTCCCTGATTGGTATCCATTTTGGGCCTGTTAGGAACCAGACCATACAGTAGGATGTGAGTAGCAGACGTGCGGCGCTCCCCTCTTATTGGAACAGTGGTGGCATTAGACTCTCCTAGGAGTGAGAACCCTATTGTGAATTGTGCAGGCAAGGAAGCAGGTTGTGGGCTTCTTATGAGAATCTAATGCCAGATGGTTCCACCCCTCTCCCACTCCCATCGGTAGAAAAATTGTCTTCCATGAAGCCGATCCATGATGGGTCTGGTTGGGGACCACTGCTCTAAGAGATGAATGTACCTTACTGTGATTTCTTGTAAACCAGACTTGCAAATTAAAGTGAACCTTCCTTGGGCCCCATTGGACCTATGAATTTACCCTAGAGCAACAGAGCTGCTATTCATTTTCTCCACTCAATTCAGTCAATACACAACAGAACTGGTTTAGAAAAGGCTCACAGAAGTTTTTATTTTTCTGGGGTTTTTTTTATTTTTTATTTTTTCTGTATAGCAGGTAAAGTGTCCCATTTCTTTGCCACTTTAAGCTGCTATAGCAACACCGATTTCTTTCAAATCAGTTTTCCCCAAGTTATAGGAGACAGGTCCACCCAGCGTTTTCAGTACTCAAGATGATGTGGCATTTTCCACGAAAGTGATCGGGGCTTCATCTTTTCTGCAAGTATGTTTCGACATTTTCACATTCTGTCTCTGCCTCTCCCTTGTGTATAATTTTATATGTGGACACATACAAAAGATATCTCTTATTTAGCAGTGATGCCATGAATGTGGTTGCCTTAAATACAACTAAGGAGTACATGGAGGTTGGTCTTGATTGACAGATTACAAATCCAGTGACATTCAGGAGCCCCTGAAGTGGCTCTGCAGTTGGGGGACTACAATCTATCACTTCAAACTGAGGCAAATTGAGACATCTTGTCACTTGTTACATAAAGCAGGTAAAGCAGGTAAAAGGTGATCTGCTACTGCTGGTTTTGACCTATGTCTTTAGAAAACAATGTTGGTGCCTTTATAAAGCGGTACTCCAAAGTGATGTTGAAATCAATCTAGGAAATTCTGCATGGTAGATCATATATATTACTTTAAAAATGTCTTTCAAATGTTAGGATACTTTATGGGGAGTTAATTTTTTTAAAGTCATTCAACATGACTTAGCCAGATATTTCTTATATTATTATATCAATCAATTTTAATTTATTTGGATCTACAGTTCCAAAATCCCAGATCTCATGTGTCTTATTAAAGAAAACACACACTCTCTTTTTCTCTCTTTCTACAGGTATGTTTTAAATTGTTCTAATATACTTAGTGGTGTGATGTCAATCAGGTTGACAGGACATTGATTTTACTAAGATTAGATCTGACATAGGAGGTGATGAATTCTTTAGTAACAGTGCATTTCACTGCTGTTGCATTACGTTGAGATGAGAGAGAAATTACGATTTTTTTTTCAAGGAAGCTTTCAGCCAGACTTTAAATAAACGTTGATCCCAGTGAGTTCAACTCCTGAATCGCTCAGTCTAACATTAATAATAATAATAATAATAATAATATAACAATTAAAAAGTCCCTGTCATGATCGTTGCTTTTTCTTTGGACAGCTTCATGAAGTTTAGTTATGCAATCACATGACTTAGCTTATTACAACTTGAAAGCAATCCTGCTAAGTCACCTTTCACAATAGATTGTGCGTTCGTGTGGGTAGTTTTCCATTTTTTCCCCTGTTTTTTTAAATTTTAACACTTCCTCGTGGCATTTATTGATGAGTAACAGTTGATGTGAGCACACACACACACAAATATCTAGGATCAGTTATGGAATGTTACTCTCTGAGTTTTATTTTCCCACATAGAATAAATGGTGCTGCAGAGGACTTTGAGTTTATTTCTAGTAACTTCCTATTTGGAAAGTTGTTTTGCGTTATTGTTGGAGTCTCTAATCCATGGTGTCCATTTTTGAGGTTCTGTCTCTGTTTCCACTTTCCCAGAAGGTTTGATTTATCATTTGCCTGTCTTTGTTGGCTATATGTTCTTTGTTATATGAAAACCACTGTTTGATTAAAATCCAAAGGTGATGACTTTCTTTCCTAATTGTATTAAGTACAGCCACAAGTTAAATTGCATCTGATACATGTGATTCAGTCCAAAATATATTCAGAGAGGACAAATTCTATTACTGTTAATAATTAGCCACTAATTGTCACTTTTCTGATTATATGATCTTTCTTGTTATTGTAGAAATGTTTTTATTCTATTTAACTTTTTCTTTTATGGCAGCAGTGACACAAAATTTGAGAGTTCAATACACTTAACTTAAAACCACAATCTATTTTGTATTAATATTTTTGGTATTATTTAAAAGAAACAGGGCAACCCCTTCAAGTCCACTCCCACTGTGGGAGCTTCTCTGTCCTCTCAATAAATCCTGCCTTTTCACTTTCCAGCTGTCCGTGCCCCTCATTCTTCCTGGGCATGAGACAAAAACCAAAAAATAAAAATAAATAAATAAATAAAAGAAACAGTGTGTAAAATTGTAAATGCTCATTGGATGGTGGGAAGTTAAATCTGAATTATTATGAGCTCTTCTCCAACTTTACTAAATTGCTTAGCTCCAGACCTAGTCTAGCATTTGTAGCTGAAAGGCAATACATTTTTAAAATATATAATATCAATTGTAGAAATTTAACTATTGGGCAGAGTATTTTCTTATAGCTAGATAGCTTTTTCTTTTCCTTTTAAAATATAGAATTAAAATGTTACGATAAATATCTATACAAGAAAGGTTTAGGCTACTGACAATGGTACTTCTCCAAGGGTTTGACAAGGTTTTTGCTTGTTGGATGTTTTTTCCCTCCTTTCTCTGGCCAAATCTTCATATCTGGATCTCATTATACATACTGCAAGCCCTCACCCTTTTGGCTGGGTCCTGCCCATTGTAAAAGTCCCCTCAGAACTATCCAGGGGTGCTCTCAATATGCTCTGTAGCCAAGCATAGCTTTTCTGTTACCCCTCACCTCATGAGGGGTTAAATTGCGCAAGTGGAGCCAAGCACACCCAGAAGAATGATTGCAATGTTACTCCCTTCCTTCTTACCTTCCTCACCTCTGCCAGCCTGCTCCTGGCAGCCAGAAGTACACAAACAAACACAATCACATAAAAATGACGACAAACGGAAAGTCATCTTTGTGCACTCACTTGTTTTCCTAGCATTTTTGTAGGATTTGTGTTTAGTGACTGTCCAACATGTCGAATTGACATTTGTGTCTAAATCTCCTTTGTTATTGTGCCACCAAGTAGCTCGTGTGTTAGCATTCTGGAAAATGGAAAACAACCAAACATTCACATAGACGTAGAGTGATCATTGGCAGCACTTGTCCTTGTCCCCTGCCCTTCACAGAGTAACCTAAATAGTAAGTGGCAGATTGAGGATTATGTCCCAGGCTGAGCACACCTGGATCCCTGCTCTCAGCCACTTCTCCCCTGTAATCTCTTCAGTGCCTCCATTTCCCAGATAGCTATCCTTTCATGGTCCACATACGATCAATTTCTCTGTCTCTCTCTCTGCCTGTCGTATTCCAGTTATTGTGGAGAGGACATAGAGGTGACTATCAGAAAAGTAGAAGGACATATTTTAAATCTTAAAAAAAAAAGTTACCCATCTAAATATAGTCCAGACCCCAAAGAAGCTGGAACTTTGAGAGGGTAAATGACATGCCAAGTTTCCACCAAGAATGATGACTCCAAGATTGTACCTCATACTTGCATCCAACTTAGAAATGGTAATATTATAGGAAGTCAATATTTGGTTGGAATTCTAAGCAAACTTTTATTGTTTTGAGTGGATACTGGTGAAAAATTATTGATATTCTTTAAAAGGGCATCAGTGATACTGATGGGTAAAAAAAATCTACCCATATTTTTGGAACAGACAGGGGCAGTATTCAAGTGGAATTTGCCCCTAAATTAAAGGGATATGGGTGTTTTTTGTAAAAAAAAAAAAAAAGTCATTGAATCAGTGAAGACATATTATTTATTTTTTCAACCTCACGAAACCTAGTGATTTCTCTCTTGAATGCCAGCTCTAGCACCCTATTCTCTAAGAATGTCTGTGATATGGATTATTCAAAAACAGGAAAATTAGTTGAAGGAATATTTTATTTGGGTTATTTGTTTTCCTTTGGATTTATTTGAGCTGAAATTTATTTACATTTGGAACTCCATATGAGGTTTATTTGTTTAGTATGTGCTTCTTGGTCTTATTATTTTACTTTCCTTCCTAGTTTTATTTATGTATCTTAATGATATACATTTGTCCATAGATTTTGGCAGCAAGTACATTTTTTAAAAGCAAAATAAAAAAAAAGGTGAACAGTAATTTCCATCCTCATGAAGAACTTATTCTCTAGTAATACCCTCAGAAAACCCATTGTATTGAATGTGGAAATAATTTATATACAGTGGCATAATATTTTTACACTGCAAATCTGCTTGTGTTTTCATTTTAAATATCATTTCTCATCTATATACTGTAGAGATGACAATAATGTAATGACTTCTTTAAAATATGGTCTAATTTTCTCAGAGAGTACACTTATTTGAAAAGGAAAAAAAAACAGAGTAGTTTCCCATATGGTGGTAGAATCATTCATATTTCTTGTCACATGGGTGATATTTTTTGTCTGTGTGTGATTTCAATTTGAAAGCATTTATTCAGAACCTACTATATAGAAAGCACTTAACCAATTGTGTAGTAGATAAAAAAGATAACTAGTAATGACTCAAACTTGGTCATTGCCTGTCAAGGAGTTTACTTTTGGGGGAGACAGAATTCTAAAATGAAGACTGAAGAAGGTAAAATTGATTGTACCCTACAGTTAGAAGTCTGTTAGAAAGAAGGCAAGAGTAAAGTTTCCTGTTTGGAGGATCCGAGAGGACTTTTTGGAAGAGATTGAAGTTCAGTACACTTTAAAAATGTCTTAAGATTGTCATAATTAAAGAAGTGGTAGGAGGAAGCAAAAGGCCATTTTGTGTGCATGTCCACAAACTCCATAAGACGTATTGTGAACAAATTGCTATTGATTTTTCTTAATAATATTAATGCATCGATATGTAGCCTATGTCTATTATGTAGATATTCTGTCAAAGCATTTTATTCCTTTCATCAGCCTGCTACTGTTTTGTAACAAACAACACCACATTTCAGGGCATAAATAAGAAGTGTTTATTTCTCCTTAATACATTGTTAGGTTGATTAAGGTTTGGCTGTTCTAAGCTGTGCTCACATAGGCTTAACTCTAAACTATGGATTTGGTCTGTTTTGTTCTATATGTATCTTTTTCTTTAGGGAACAGCATTCTATCTTGGGCGTGTTCTTTTCTTAGTGGAGTTTTGAGACTCTCAGATAGACAAATGGAGGTAGGATGTCCCTTAAAGACAAAGCTAGAATTGTCATGCCATCTTCCCAGGCTCCACAGGCCAAAGAACATCTCATGGTAATTCCCAGTATTAGTGAGGTAGGAGATGAGATCACTCCCATGGAGGTCGAGGTGGAGGTCGGGGAAGGAGTGAATATTTCTCTACCCTAATCTACCAGAGTCCTCAATTGACTTCCTCTTGCCACTTCCCAAACTATGTTTTATTAACCACATTGGCTTTTTAAAAATGGATTCCCTAGGAATTCAAGAGCAATCATAAATTATTTCTAAATAACACAGGCATAACTGTTCTACTACTAATCAAACAAATACATGTATAACTACACACACATACACCCCGCCCCACACACACACTCCTTCATGATGCTATTAGAAGAATAGATAAATTTCCATTTATTGTGCTACTGGTGTCCTAAATCATTGTGGAGAATAACATGTTAACTGCAGTTCATAAGGCTTATAATGTTAGTCACCCTAGGAAGTAATTAGCTGAATGCCTGCTTTACGCATGCCAGGCTACCACTTCCGTGACATGTATTGCATCTGAAGGAAACTACTCATGAAATCAGAATGTGCTGAGATGAGTTTTAGAAATTAGAGAAGCAGTCTCACTGGCGTTGGAAAGTAATCTGCCAATTTTTCCAAAGGGCAGACCTTCTAAAAATAAAAAATCAGGTAACCAGGGATTTGGCTTTGACAGAGCTATTGAACAGGTTTATAAATCACAAACAATTTGCATTTGTACAAGGCTGAATGACATGATCCCTGGTAGAGAGTCCTTTAAATGCAGTGCCTGTAGAACTCAGATCCCTGTATAAGTGGATAAGTGGAATTTGCTTTCTACACCCACCCCCCCACCTCCTGCACACTTTCTCTCTCTCTCTCTCTCTCTATCCCTTCCTCCCCCCCTTTCTCTTTCCCCTCTTCCTCCCCTTCCCCTTTCCCTCCCTCCCCTCTCCCTGTCCCTCTTCCTCTATCTTTCTCTCTCTTTTTCTTTCATGTCCTTCTTTTCCTTGACAGATCTGTCAAAACAAAGGATACACTCTGCTAATCAGCAGCTCTGTGGCTTCTGTGATGGGCTACCAATATTTTTCTAATTCTTAGACTCCTACCACATACCTCAAAGTAACTTAAAATATATTATTCTCCCAGTGTAGTTGTAATATTATCATCTTATTATCACCAATTCCCTTGCATGGTGGCTTTGCTGAGCAGCTGTTTCACAGACAAGCCAATTTCTTTTAAGTATTGCTCTATCAGACTCTGAAACTAGCCCTACCAGAAGGGTTCTTGGTCATGAATGTTAATGAGCAGACAAGTATCCTTTCTCTGACAGAGGCTCACTAATCCTTTGAGTAAGTATGGGTAAATTACATGAGAAATTTTATTTAAGTTAAATTGATCTGCCACTGAATAGAGAAAACTGATTTTCTTGTTTTAATGAAAATCAAAGAAAATATTTAATGGGGGTGTAAATTAGAACTCCCTGGAAATGTTTTTGTCCTCTGACTTGAGAATGCAGTAACTCAGTGTAGACTGGTTTGACATAGTGTGCATAATGCCAGTAAACTCATTATCTTCAGTTACATCTGATGGGCCACGGGATATAGAGCAGAAGTCACCCAGTCTCTAACTGAAATGCGGTATCAAGGGATTCTTGACCTTCCTTAGTGGTAAGGATTTATTTTCTCCTACACTGAGCCAATGTAAGATTTCTTTTTATTTCAAACAAATGAGACGGTAAAGCCATAAGAATAGCATTTGTATGCTTTTAGTATTCTAAGAATCAGATGAAAATAATTTAAGTGAATCTTTATCTGAAATGACATAACCATGTCCTGATGGAATCCCTGAAGGAACAGCATGAGCAGAAACATGATCCTTGTTGAAGTTGGTTGATGAGGCCTGGCGGGGGGGAGGGGGAGCGTTTATTAGAATATTCTTGTTTTTTTATAGTTTATGAATCTCCATAATGAAGAGATTTTTTTTTTTAAAGAGAGAACTCACTTGAGCATATATAAGATTGAAGATTTCTAGATTGTGAATTCATTCTAGACACCAAGCAATGCCAGCTGGCATTGCTACTCTCATTTTTGGTATATTCAACAGTAAATTACACAGAGTACATCATTTCCAAATTGCAAAGATGAACACAACTTATAGGATTTTAACTCACTTCAAGGCTACTTAGCTTCCGCTTCCTTGCAAGATTTTATTATTGTTTTGCTGGAAATGGCAACTCTAGTTTATCCACATGAGCAAGCCTGTTGGAATGATGCTTAATCTTTAGCTATCCCTGTAAGTATGATTCAAAATGTTAAATTCTTGTTTAGAAGACATATGGACACCAAGATAAGCACAATATTCAAACACAAACTTTGGTAAGTTTCAGAAGACAATGTAAAATGTGTATTATCAAATGGATCAACATATTTATTTTACTCAGTAGTTAGTGAGTTTTTGTATTGAATGTCCGACACTGACATGAGCTCTTGGGGTCTGGCATTTCAGCAAATCCAAAAGAAGAAACAGCTTGCCTAAGCAATCAATTTCCTATCATTCCAAGTATTCCATTAGACAGAAAGAGAATCCCGAACCCAAATATGGAAGAAATTTCAGTGACTCGCTAAGAATAATCCTGGTGTGGTTCACAGCACTCAGAGAAATTTTTTTAAATAGTTCATTACTATTTCAGAATGGGCCATTTATTATTCTGTCAGGAGACTTGTTATATTCATTAAATGGACGAATATTCTTGGGATGACAAGGAGGGACTTATAAAAACAGAATCTATTTATTAAAACTTGTGTATGTATTTTTACGTTTAAACTTCAGTCATCTTCAAAGTATTCTCAGTTTGATGTAATATACCTATCAAAGTACTTTTTCCACTGTTCAAAATAGTTTTTGAGCTTGTCGAAAACTCGCTTTTGCTATTTTTTGTTTCACCTGTTACACATCGGCAAAATGTTTCCCTTTGAGGATTTCTTCAGCTGGGGAAACAAACAAACAAGTTGCTCATGGCAAGTTGGGTAAGTAGGGAATGTGGATACAGGCAAGGGTCCTACCGTTTTTGGTCAAAAACTGCTGAACACTCAGCGAGGTGCCGGCAGATGCGCTTATAAATCACCCATCATAAAATGGGCAAACGCATTGAAAGAATCTCCAAAAAAAATGATCGAAGCTGAATGCAGCTTCTTACAATAATGCTAACTGGTGCACTGATGCGAATGGGTTCCTAGAACACTTACCTAGTTGGGGAAGCCTAGACTACAAGAGGCCCACCCTCTAAAAGATAATTCTGTTTTTTTGGAGGGGTCCCCTCTTATATAGTAGTTCATGGTCTTCACATGCTTCCTCTCTACCTAGTGGTTCAATTGATACTAACAACTTGAAAATGAAGAGTAGACTTCAAAATAAGATAGTAGGAAATCAGCACTGCAAGGTTTTGAATGTTTGAAGACGTTGTATTTCTCCACATTTTTTTTTAATTTCTGAAAATTTATTTGCATATTTTCTCCTTTTCAAAGAATAGTTTCGTGCTCATTACAGGATTTAGTTCTCTCAGACTTTGTCTCTTTCTCTTTAATGCTTATATAGTTGACACTTGATCATTTTCACTTACGTAGTGTTCTTTTAATAGTATTCTTTTAAAAAATATGATCCATTGCATATTTCCTGTTGAAGTCTAAGCTCATTACATTTAGAGATTAGATCTCCTATTTCTATTTTATCTTCTTATACCAGACTTAATATGGTGCATCTTTAATCATGCTGCAGTGTTGTCTGACTATGCTACCAACCTGTGTAGACCTAAGGGCACAGACTGGTTAGATGAATTACTGATGTTCCTATAGTAATTATGACAGAAGAAAACAGGAAGCCTCAGATTCTAGTTACTGATTAACTCTTAGGGTTCATAAACCTGGATATCATATTTGATATTAGCAGCATTTGTACGAGTAGATTTGATGGAACTGATTTAAAATTTCTAGGACAAAGATGGTCTTTACTTAAAGAAAGTAGAGGCCCTTACCATAAAAGCAGGATGAATGTGTTCTTCTTCCTATACGCCCTCTCCCACCACACACACACATACACACAAAGGAGAGATTAAAATTGAACCTGAGTCTTTGGAGGATCAGTTAATGCACAAATCACTGGGTACAACAGTAGAGATTATGATCCTTTGATCTGGGTAAAACTGGGAAATTTTTGTTTTGTGTAAGCATCACCCATTTCGGAAGCAAGTTGTCTCTGAGCCGCTACACTTATCACTGGTTTAAGTGAAATTGACAGAGAGCTGGGGCACAGATATGTGGCAGAGATTGTTGAATCCTTGCACTGACATATGAAAGTCTGTATAAGGTGAGTCAATAAGAGGTCTCTACTATCTAAGGTTGTATTTAAACACCTGTAGCCCATCAAACAAGGGCTTTTATACATTAAACATGTCTCTCTTTATTTCTACCAGTTTTGACAGTGAGCTACACCCAAGATCAATAACTCATTTGATCTTTTACAAATTAATATTGTGATTTGTGAACTCAATTATTTTCCTTTTCCCCTTTAATTTTCTAGTTTAGAGGATCTAACGCATTTATTTTTCACAGTCTATACAATACTTTTTAGTTTAATGGTTACATTTTTGATAGGATAATGTTTTGGGAAGCCAAATAACTGTTTTTACTAGTACATTCCGATTCAAAAGTAATGTGTGCTGATTGATGAAAACTTGGATTATTTAACTTTTGTGTGTTAAAGGATTTAAAATGACTTTAAATTTATGCCTGAGGAAGAAAAACTTTGATTTCTGGGGAAACTGGAGTAAGAATATAACATTTATTTATATCTAGTTTCTCACGAATGTCTATTCAAATTACTTCTGAAAAATAAAATAATTTAGAAGTCTTAATTCCTGTGTTTAATAGTTTATAATTATAAAATGAACAGCAGAATCCATTTTCTGTAGCAAGGAGAGTATTTCCTATTTTCTGGGAATAATATTCCCTCCACACACACACTTTATGACAGTTTGTCAATACAACTTTGGGTCACTTTTTCCATAATTGAGTGGTTCATCTCTATTTAGAGTGCAAGTAAAAGGCTATGGCAAGCTCTATTTAAAAAAAGAAACAGAAACTTTAGCCATGTAAATATAATAGGCCTTGGATCTTGGCAGACTAGGCTTCAATTATACAATGTATATTTTTCTAGACAAAGTTATCTTGGAAGTGTCTTGAACTCTTTGGGCAAAATGATTTTTTCTTTTCTTTTTTTTTTTCCTTTTAATTTTTTTATTTTAAAGATGTGGGATACTATTCAGGGTTAGGTATACAAATGTTCATTATGCAGGTACACTTGTGATTTTTTATCTTCAAAATGAGTATAATGACAACGGCTTTGAAAATATGATGCAAATTAAAAGCCTAGAAGGAGGAATCTAACCAAGAGTGAGTCTATAATCCAGGAGGGCTGTCCTCTGCTCTTTGTGCTTGCCATCAGCATGGTGATCACTTTCTTATCCATAAGGAGCTGAGAACCCCACAGAGCCACTTAGACAAGAGCATCAATAACTGTAATTCTGATTGGCTCTGTGAGTGAAAGTTTGGATGAAAGAGTAGAAGAAAATGAAATTACTTTATGATAAGACAATCCTAAACAGTTTTTTGAAAATAAGTGTCTTGAAAGTTAGGAAGGATTTGGAGATGTGAATTATGATGGAAGACTGGAGACAGGGATGATTCCATGTGGTGAAACCAAGAAGGCTTGAATAAAAGAGGAGTCGGTCCATCACTGGGGTCCTTGAATATGATTAAAAAGTAGAAAATTAAGTCTGTTCTCTGAAAATCAGTGGGGGTGTCTGTTTATTTTCATGTAAGTCATTGAATTGACTGTTGAGTTTGAAGTTGTGTAGACAAAAATTAAAATCCTTATTGAACAGCAACAAAGTTTACACTATATGGTTTGTTGTGTCTAGTTGGTGACTGACAGCAGGTGTGTGGATTAGAGAGCAAAATGTACTCAGTTGGCCCCTTACATCTGTTAATGTGTGTCTATATAATAATATTTTTAAATAAACAGTATGCTTCTGAGGGTCTAGGACTGAGCTGGATTTTCAGATGGTCTGGGTGAGAATTCTTGATATTAGGAAGTGATAATATAGTGGCCTTAATTCGAAACACATGCAACTAACACTTAGCAGTGATTGTGGGGAATGGTAGGTTGAGGAGTAGACATTATTGTCCTACACTATTTTATTTTTCAGGTTTCTCAGAACAGTGAGCATATATTTTGTTATCATAAAAATGGGTCAGTGGTTCATCTGATTATGGAAATGAACATTAAGCTGATATCTCACATACCACACCTCAGCTTCTGAAATTAGTTGTCTTGCTAAAATGTTGTCATGATAACGCTGGGTCTCTATTTCAAAAGCAAATATGTATTGAAATTGCTAAATTTCATATGTTGTATTTCATTCATAAAATGTTATATTTCTGTTTCAAATATCTTGCATAGTTTCCCCCAACTGCATCATATGCAAATGTATGGAACAAGGACCCCACTATAGATATTCTAGCCAACAACAGTGTTGAGCACGTAACTAATGAGAATTGTCCAGGACATGTAATGGATTAAGCTTTCTCTATAGCAATTTAGTACACAATTGACTTAGTATTTAGATCATTGGGGATGGATGAATACAAACAACTTCATGCACTCGATTTTTTTCGATCATTGAAATCCCAGAGCCTCCAGAGCTCTGTTGAAGTCTACTTTAAGCCGGACTCGGTGGCTCAGCCTGTAATCCCGTGCTTTGGGAGGCTGAGGTGAGTGGATTGCCTGAGCCCGCGGGTTCGAGACCCGCCTGGGCAACTTGGTGAGATCTCATCTCTACAATAAATCAAAAAATTAGCTGGGCATGGTAGCACGTGCCTGTAATTCCGGCTACTTGGAAGGCTGAGGTGGAAAGATCACCGGAGCCCAGCAGGTCAAGGCTGCGGTGGCCAGGAGCGGCCACTGCACTCCAGTCTGGGCAACAGAGTGAGACTCCAACTCAAAAAAATAAAAAAAATTTAAAAAGAAGTCTACTTTATGTAAGGATATGCATATTTACTTACTGCACATTTACGTAGTGTTTATTAAATAGCTATTGATTGTTCATAGTTACTTTCTTAGCAACCTTAAGTCCTCATATAAAAATGCATAATTCTTAAGGACAGCTCACATCTCTATTTGTTAAAATTATCAGCAATGGAGTGATATATAGTAGCATGATATATACTTGGAATGCTGCCAGTGGTGAATGAGTGATGCATCTCTGGATGACTAATGGTATTTCTTTATCCTCAGATTCACTAATTGTAGTTAATAATGAAGCAAATTTATCTCTTCAGAGCTCTTGAAGAAGCCAAAACATTAAGATGCCTTAGAATAAGCATCACCCGGGTATCACCTAATGGAATGCACACCTAATAGATTTCTTACCAATGAGTAATTCTGTTCCTGCACCGCGTAGTCTACACAGAAAATGCCAGATGTCAATTTAGGGAGTGTAGTTAACTTCTCCCTGAGTTTTTCATGATGGTCCTTTGTTGGATTAATCCAGTTCGCCTCTCTTCTTTTCCTTTTCTAAATGACACATGTTTTAATGGCCATTCATTTTAGGCAAAGTTGAAGAACAGATTTTAAGGAAATGAAAAAGTAGTAATAACAATATACAAAGGAAACTTCTTTGTGAGAATTTTGCTCCATACCCAGGAGAGCCCTGTGATTTTTGCAGGAGAATAATAAAAACTACCTTGATAATAAAGCAGAAAGGTCAACTCTTTGTCTTCTTGCTAATGTAAAACCCTAAACGTGGCTTTGTCTCCTGCTTTCTTTGTCCATTAACTTCATTTGTAAGCCTCTTTCTTATGTATTTGAACAGCAATCAAGAAAAATATCATTGTTGTCAAATATCTTAAACTTACATGTGACATCTCTTTAAAATAAGTAATATAATGAAAAAAGTAGAGCCCCAGTAACCTGAAGAACAGCTAAATAACTTTAGCAGTAATGACTAATGACCTTTTTGTCTTCACAAAAAAATTCTTGCCATTTAAGCACACATCTTGCATATGGAGTAAACCATATTGGTAGATGGCCAACCTTTCACACTAAATGAAAAAAATATTTTCTTCACACTGGGTGATGATAGTACATTTAAAGATCATAATTAATTCATTTCTTCCACTGGAATAATAACTTCTAGGAAAAATCACATATTTTAACAGATACTAAGAACAAAGAGAAAGATACATCTATGAAAAGTAATTTTGATGAGATTGATGTCCATTTATTTAAATAATTGCACAGGATACCACATAGAGTAACATATGTTATAATGTTGTTTTTTGAAAATGAAGTTTTTATGTTCCAATATTGTTTTCTTTTCCATTTTCCCCAGGAAACAAAAATAAACATGATCTTGAATTACGCTTTATATTTCACATTAGCTAATAGGACTGGCATCGGGAAACAGAGCCAAATGTACAAGAACTGAACAGTTTTCTGTTTGAGGATGTGTTTGCAAAACAAGCCCAGGCTAATGGAAGATCATTTATGGGAAGCTAAGCCACGCTGGGTGCTTATTAGATAACTTAGAAAGACTCTCTAGTTTGCTTTCCTCCAGCCCCCAGTTAGAGAGAGTTGTATGTGTTTCAATTAAAATCTCCATTTCCTTCCAGCTGGCAATGTTAGCATCCCTTCCACCAACAGAGAGCAAAGGTCACAGGCTCCTGCCTGAGCAGACTTAAAAAAAATATATGCCATTTGCCTTTTCTTGTGAAGATACCTTCCAGCCACCCATAGGGTGAAGATTCTGAAGGGTCAGGTTGCATGGGGACTTTCACCTTATTTACTGATAGTTTTGGTAGCTGTTGGTCCAGATGCTGTAACGGCTGTTGCTTTGCGGATTGGGATTCAGCAGCAGCTGTTGTTCTTTGCTAGAGCGTGTTTCTGAAATTCAAAATTTAATAGTCTGAGACCCCAGTCATTGAAAACTATGCTGAAAGTTAATTTGCTGAATCCGAGTTTATTTTCCTACCGAAACCATAGTTGGTGATGGAGCCTTTCCCCTGTGACACACAATCAAATGAGGAAAGGACTTATTTCATGCCATTACTGGGCTCAAGAGGAGGAGAATGTAGTGGTTACAGGGTGGGGTGTGGGTTCTGCCGCCTGGTGATTTAACTGTTTTCAGATTATCGGAATTTCAAATCTAGGCCCTTGTGCTTTCCACTTCCATTGCTTTTAGCAACCTGAGGGAACTTTAGTTCCCCATCTCAAAAGGTTAAAATCATGCATTCTAACTTGTGTTTTGTGAATTACGTAAAATAACATACATGAAGCACTTACTGCAATCTTTGACACATAATTAGTTTTTACTGTTTTTATCCCACCAGTCACGTCACTTTCATAAGGAATTTCTAATAAATGAAAAAGCTTCCTTATTTCCTTGCTTCATTTCTCAGCACAGAGTTATTATTATTATTATTATTATTATTATTATTATTATTATTATTTTGCCCAGTAAATATGAACATTCCTAACATTTGGATTATCATACCTAATATTTACTAAGTAATACTATGTGGTAGGCACTATTTTAGGTGTTTTACATGTATTATTCTATTTAGCCATCACAAAAAAATCCAGTGAGATGGGTGATATTATTACCATTCCTATTCATAGTTGAAGAAGCTCTTGTTTGGAGACATAAGTAATTTGCCTGAGGCCCCCTAATGAGGAAGAGACAGGTGTCAAACTCAATCCATTCTCTACCCTTTACCAAGCTATTTTTTTCTCTATCAGAAAAGCAAGTCAAATTACCTTGAACTGAAGTATTCTAGGTGTTTCTGAAGTGAAATTTTCTGTAAATAGTGGGAAGCTGAAGCACCTCTGTCATCCCATTGTAGGTTTTTCCATTCCCGGGACTCAATCTAGTTGGTAGATGAATTCTTATTTTTAAGTACGATGCATGATTTTGCGAATTAGTCTGTATTTTGGCATTCTCACTTGGACAAGGTTACATATGATCCAATTAGCCATGGAAAGGTATGATAACCTTAAGCTTGACCTGTCACACCAGGAGAGATCTAGTTATAGGTGCCACAAGTAAAACATGCAGGAGGGAAGGAGAAACAATAGTTGGAAAGTACAGTTACCAACAGAGGTTCAGCCAAACACTCTATACCCCTTCAAAGTTAATAGGAGTATCTACTGATAGAATTTCAGCACAGAGGGCGCAGGCACAAGTGATATCTAAAGCCACACAGAATCACAACTGGCCCTTGGGAAAAACCAGCCTTGAGTACACAAGCAGGATCCCAGTTTAAGTGTGAGTCAGAGCTCACATCTAAAGCTTGACATATGTGATGCTATATTAAGATAAGATCTCAGAAACAAGAAGCAATTCAGGAACCCAACTGGAACTGACGCTTAAGGTTCCAACTCAAATAGTAGCATGTATGGCATTTAAGATGGGAAATTCTTGAGTTATTCCTTGCTAATGTCAAGAAAGATCTCTGTATCTGGGTTGTACCTGAAGACGGGAGTCTGGGAATCAAAATGAGACTGATCCTGCCAGGAGAAATGTGGTTTGTCTATCCTTAGGAAATCATTAAAACCCAATTTCATGGATAGAGTTGGAAGTTGCGAGAGTTGTATTCAAATGTATAAAATACAGCTTAATATAAAAATGTAGTATATGTTTCGTTAGATATTTCGTACTTTAGGCCATGTTTTTAATACAAATTTTTGTTTTATACTTTGGCTCATGAAGTTCATGATAATGTCACTATTTAGACTAAGGATAAAATAGCTACAATTTGTAAAGAGTCTATAGAACCTTAAAAAATTATCCTTGATTTTACCAATATTTGATATATTTTTAAAATTTCTGGTAAGTAGTCATGTAAACTTTCTATGAACTCAAATTTTGCTTTAAATGCTAACAGATACTGTATGTATACAAATATGGAGTAGTCATGTATATAGGTAACTGGTAATGGTGTTTGATTTAAGGAAAAAAACAATTTTTGGAGCAGGCATGAGAGGAAAGATTTTTAAATATATATCCCTTATTACATTTTGAATATTTGGTCATATATATGAATTGCCCATTAACAATGTTTCAAAGAATAAACAAATGCAGCTATGCTATAAAAAAATCCTAAGTCTCCAAATTTAGTTCTTTATGAGGTGCTAGAAGCAGATAGTGAAAGTCTTTTTTCTTTTCTATACCCCACTTTCAATTTAAAAGTGACCATGTTCATGTCAAAACCAATGATAAAACACTTCTCATTTCAGTAAAATTTGGTTTCTTCCCTCTTCTGAGGAACACTTTTTACCTTCTATGAAGTGAATGACTTTGACATTTGGCTGCTGCCCTGTTTCTTTTCTAAGTATGTTTTGTCACATGAATTACTTCTAGGAAAAGGCCAATTCAGTGTTTAAAGATTTTGCATTCAAGATAAAGTAACTCAGAGTTATGTTTCAGGAATTGCCCTCTCCCCCCACCCTGTTATTAACCCCTTAAGTCTATTTCTTGATTCTTTGCTGTTGTGTTCAGTGTTTTAAAATTTCCCAACCTATCCCTGTGCTGGTTGAGAATATAAACTTAGTTTTTCTTAACATGAAACCTAAGCTAATCAAAAAGGGACAAACATTACCTCAGAATGTGACATTTGTATCTGTTTACTTCCTTTTTTTTCAACATTGTCAAAATGTTGGATTCATTGTTCCTTGCCTGTAAGTCTCTTCCTTACATTGAGGTATTTTCTCACAAATTCAATAGACCATGAAAATGACTTCAATGCCTTTATCTTCCATTGATCTGTGTCTTCATTTTTTCTGTTGTTTCTTCCTTTTTTCTGTTGTCAGTGGGGAGGAGCGACACTCAGTGTAACATTCTGCAATTTAAGACTTCAATGATAAACCTGCTCCACTCTGGCCGGCGTCATTCCTCTACAATTTTGGAAATGAAAAGCATGCAGGGAAAACTCAGAAGGGAATTACAGTGGGTAACTGGTTGACTGCTTATATGGCATCATTTTAATGAGAAACTTCCTCCAGGTTACAGAAATATATAGTCTTTGAATTAACAAATGTAAACTTCTCAGTCAACTCTTTGCCTTTTCCAGTAATTGAGAACCCTACATTTTGACAATGTTGGAAAAATGAGGTAAACAGATACAAATGCTACATTCTGTGGTAAAGTTTGTCTTTTTTGACTAGCTTAGGTTTCATGTTAAGAATTTGTGTCTTCATTAGGAAGTATCTGTTCTCTTGATTCTTAAGGACATCACAACTCAAATGGGCTTTGAAAAGTATATTGTTATTTCTTTTTATCTAGGAACCTCAGAATCTTTAGAAATATAGACTCGTTAAAAACACACCTGGTCAATGTAGTTGCTTCAATGAACTAAAAGAGAAGCAAATAAAAAATATATTGCGAGCAAATTACCTTCTGAAGATAGATGGCCTTATGGTTGACCTAGGATCGTGAGCTGATAATAAGCAGCTCCTACCAAACCAGAAGGCGGTGCCATCTGCATTTAAGAGATTGGGGAAATAGGAAGCCAGAGATGTACTATAAAACTTCAACTTCTCCTTGTAAAAAGCATGTGGTAAGCCACTGATATCTGCAAAAGCAGTTACCACCTGGATATCATTCAGTAGCTTATGTGAGATATTTTGATAGGTACTTGTTTTTCCAAGTTAAGTCTTCAAGCCATCTGTTAATTAAACATATTGTATGCTGTTAATATTTTCATATAAACTTAGTTTTTGTGATAAAGTCATCTCCATTAAAAGTGATACTACTCAATGGACACACTTTTAGAAAGCATTTATTAATTTGACACATTCAGTAGCACTCTCTTTCCTATTACACATGCATGTTTAAGATGAATGTATTAAAATGAAGAATCTAGTTTTCGTGTAGGAGACGGTCTTATGAACACAATTACAAAAACAATACAGCATGTGCTATCACAAGCAGTATTCTGAAAGCAAGAAAGATGTATTAACTACCTTGTTTGGTTGAGTCAAAGGAATTCTTACCAGCCCTAATTGATACTCTTGAATTTTAGCTAAAGAATGGAAATTTACTAGATGAAGAACAAGTTAAAGCTATTTGAAGTAGAGTAAGAGAGATACAATGTGCAATGTTTCTAAATACATTTGACCCTTATGACTTTTGTTAGATATAAAGTAATCTAGCTACATTATTGGTATGTTTAAAAATAAAGTAGAGGCTGAGTGCAGTGGCTCATGCCTATAATCCCAGCACTTTGTGAGGCTAAGGTGAGATTAGCTGAGCTCACGGATTCGAGAGCAGTGTAAGCAACTTGGTGAGACCTCATCTCAAGAAAAATTAGCCAAGCATGATGGCACATGACTGTAGTTTCAGTTACTTGGAAGGATGAGGCGGAAGGATTGCCTGAGCCCAGCAGGTTGAAGCTGTGGTGCCACTGCACTCCAGTCTGGATGACAGAGTGAGACTCTGATTCAAAAAAATAAAATAAATTAAATAAATAAATAGAAAAGTTTGGACTAAATAAACCCTAAGATCTCTTTCAGTTCTAAATATTTCATGACTCTACATTGAATCATGAGCACTGAACTTCAGTGTTCAACTAAGAATGACCAATCTGATCCATTTTCACCATCATTTCTTTAATTTGAGAGAAAACAACGGGGTCTGGTGATTGCAATTACATTTTTATGCTTATTAAATATGTGTGAGGAAATGTTATATTCAAAAGCATGACCTTCCTACACTTCTTTTAGATTACAGGTTTAATTCTAGCAGATTGCTTCTGAGATTAACTCCAAATAATGGTTAAATCCTACCTTACCCTATCTGTTGTTGGAAGAAAACTCTAATCTTAGATTGGTCAACAGTTATGTTATTTTAAAAACAGAAATTTTACAGAAATTGGTGGTTCTGCTGGCTTGGCAGCTCAACATAATCAGATATTCTTATATCTAAAGAATAATAATCTATATTGCCAAAGGACTCACTGCTCCTTTAGCAACCAATAAATGAAAGCTCACCAATATCAGGCCAGTTCATTGTTTTACCCTAAAGGAGTTAAAGGATAAGCTAGTTGATATTTAAAGAGAAACCAATAAACAATACAAATTCCTTGAAAGTGCTAATATAGGCGGTACATTTTAGTTCGTGAACATTAGGACTCTGGAAATTTTCTATGAGCAAAGAAGACTTAACTGAGAAGATGAGTTCATTTGATTGTGTCTTTCAAGATGCACCTTCTAAACTTTAAAGGAATTCAGAGAGTCCCTCCAAAGATGGATTAGTTACCTCCATTTCCCATGTAACAGGTCTTCCGTGTTTTTCATTCTTCTTTTAAAATTATTCATTGTACCTTTTTGTAACCATTAGATTGATACTAAATTTTATTAACTAGGGAAGGGTAAGAAGTAGATCTCTTTCTTTATAATGATCATGTTTGGGCATATGCTTGGCCCAACAAAACTTTTGATTTCATTGGACCTGGCACAAGGCCAACATGATTCTGATGACTTGACAATGATTCTAGTGAACTAGTGAATATATCCTTCCCTTGGAGATATTGAATTCAAGAGCAGTTGTTGGAGGGAAAAGGACAGAATCTATGAGACTGTGTGTTCTACATAAACACCAAGAAGTACAAACGGAGGAATTTGCAAGAAAACTGCCACCGGTGGAAGAAACCATAGAAGCTAAAGCAGTGAGTACATTTTAAAAGATCAATAGTTGAGAACTGGGCTCTTCCTAGGATTAAAATCTAGCTCTGTGTGAGACCACTGGACATCCTTACAATGATTCTCTACAATTTAAGGTAACCTGAGGCTGTCTCTATCTTGCGTACTTAAAAAGGGCCACCCATCCATTTGCTGCATGTCTTTAAAACATTGATTTCATTGGTATTTCTAAAAACTAATGGTTCTCTTCTTCATTAACTATTATCACCGTGGACTGAAATCTGCTTGCTCTTATGTATCCGGCCCACCCCCCCCCCGCCCCGTTTTATCTGTGCATCCTAGCCTGCTTACTGGGATAAGTGCTGCTTATTGGGATTTGAGAGTTGCAAAGAAAGGCAAAGGACCTTGTCTCAATCCTGCCGTTGCTGTTACTACCTCCAATCTTTTTTTTTTTTGAGTTGGAGTCTCACTCCGTTGCCC